>JAQIXC010001964.1:0-12396 GCA_034697605.1 Metabelba pulverosa
ATGTTGATTAAAATACATTAATGTTCATGTATTGTATTATTTAAGCTTGTATGCAATTAAAATTTATTTAAAATTAATTTAAGATTAAAATTAAACCAAAACTAAAATTGTAAATTAAATTCTTAAAATATCAAAATGAATATAATTAAAAATGATTAAATTATCAAAGACAAGTTCAAATAAATAATACAAATACAATTCAAATGTGTTCTTGCTAAACTTAATGTGAACAAAAATTATACAGTACTTATTTTATAAATATATTCTAATTATCTGATAAAAATATAAATACTAGGAAGCTACTGTATAATATTACTTATGCACTGTACAGTATTCTCCGGAATTGATAATACAATACTGCAAACAATTCAATATAATTTGCTAAAATCATTTCTCATATTACAGTACTTGCTAATATTTATAAAAGTATTAAATAAGCAGGGCCCAGTCTTAGAAATATTATTACATTGCTCATATTTGTATTGCCCACTCATTCCTCGAAATGTTTAAAAACGCAATTTTGGTTTTGATTTCTCTTCAATTCGATGACAGAATCGCATCAGTAATTGAAAACTTAATCAAATTATTTCATCACTTTTAGACATCACACACGTGAACACAAACTTATGATTAATTCGATCCCAGAATCCAAACTTATTGCATGATAGAAATGTCAAAGATTATTTATAGATAGATATGAATTAATAATTTATAATGTTACAAAATGCAGCTATTTTCAATTATGAAACAAGATGATTTATTTGTCGCCAATTGATTTCACACAATAAATATTAACAAATAATATGATAAAAAACATTAAATCTCAAAAGACCACAAATAATAAACTGGTTTAATTTTAATTATATAAATCTTAAGTGAGTTAAATAATTTTAAGCCTTGATAATTTTACAAAGATAATTGTTAAATATTTATGATATTCTTAGCGTTTAAGTTATTCTGTAAAATAATATTGCATTGCCTGCTTAAAATACCATGAACATTTGACTGTGCTTTATGTTTTTTACCATATAGCATGTGGAAAAAGAGAAAGAGAGAGAGAGAGAGAGAGAGAGAGAGAGAGAGAGAGAGAGAGACTGAGTATAAGCGCCCGAAAGGCAGAGATGACTATCCGTTCGATAACTCATTATATTTCGACTGTATATTCGCTTTTTACGGCCATTAACGGCCAGTTCCGTAATAACTGTGCACTAAAATAGTGCCCGAATTGTGCGAAACCATTAACTCTCGTCGGGAGTAGACGGAGAGTACTCGTCCCTAACTATCGGCGCAATTATCGCGAACTAGAACTTCGAGTTTTCTATCCGCCGATTGAGTCCAATAAGCAAAACGAAAATATTTTTTCGATTTCTTTATTCGCCTATTTATGAGTAATTGCTTTTCGATCTACTTCTTAGCACACTCACTTTTACTTTTTTACTTTTTCGTACTGTATATAATTGATCAGTGTAGTAGTGTGCTGTTTTATGCCGAACCATTTGCGCTGCCGTACCCATCGACGGCGGAATGGCCTAAAAGGGTCCGAAACGGAAAAATGTGTCCACTATTGCGTGCAATCCGACCATTGGTTTGTATTGTATATGAATTTTATGACTGTATATAATGTGCCGTTTATTTCGTATTGCAAATCACCGATTGATTTGTTTCTAGTGTGTCGTCGCGCAGTCGACTTTCCTCCCAGACTACCAGTGCTGACCCATTCGTTTGTGTAATCCATTTCAGTGGCAATTCGTTTGTTTTTTTTGCGCTTCTCGTCGATAGTAATAAGTAATTGTCTGACGCTTTCCGATACTCAGTCTATCGGCTCTTAAATTAATTACTTTTTTTTGTGCTAATACTCGCTCTTAAGGTATTAGCTTTTATTTTGTGCTTGGTAAAAAAAGTTACCTATTTTTATACTGCAATTAGACACTGTGTAATCAATTACTGTGTATTTTAATTAATAGGTTATTTTGCAAACAGCTAGCTAAATTTTTTTAATATGCATTATAATCATACATTATATGCATATTTATTACAAATTATATTAATTAATATATTGTATATTTGCTGTGTAACACAAGTTGATTAAAAAAACCTCATAATAATATTATTTAATACCAGGTATAAATATAAATAAAACAATTGTATACTGTAGTTCTTGGCGTTACATTAATTTATGTAAATAAAATTTTATGTTTGAATTTTGTTTAATTAAAAAAAACTTTTATGCGTTATTTTCTATTATTAAATTTTAACGTAAATAATTAACTATGCAAACTAAATATTTGCAACATTTAGCAGACTGTATATAAAAAGATGTAATTTTTAAACGTGTTACTCTACTCACGTAGTGAAATGCGATTAAAGTCAAATAATTCTCAGAAGTATTTTTAGCGAAATTTAAATTTTTCGATCGTTTCGGCAGTTATTACATAATTTTGAAATTCTCTTAATTTAATGATTTTTTATATTTTACTTGAAATTGAATTTCTTGGAAATTTCACAAAATTTATGCATGATTTAATTCAAATTAACCCTTATTTCCACATCTAAAAATATACATTAAAACAAAATAGAATATTTAGCCAACTAAACAAAGTACAAAATGCATTAATTTTATACAGATGCATAAACTTGTTACTCTTAAACAAATAAAAGTAATTAGTTAATGATATTGCGAGCAATTCTAAGTAATTTGGATTTTTAAAATTTTAAGCATGAATAAATATAAAGCAAACATGTACTGAATTTTATTCAAGCTAAAACATTATCATTTAACTTTAGAAAATGCGTGGTGAAATTTATGTAGTGCACTTTATCAAGTTATTAATAATGAAAAACTAAAAAAGTATTTATTTTCAAATTTCCGTTTGTCGGCTGAATATGTCTAAAAATATTCATTAATAATAAAAATAATTTTCCGTTTAATAACGTTTTTTGAATTCAGCATTAAATTCCAAAATTATATTGAAATTACTTTTCTCTGGTTGCGCAAGCTTGCTAGATTTTTTAGTAATTAATTTTATAATTTGCATTGTGCAATTTTAATCTAAACGCAGTGACCAAAAAAGGACAAAAATAAAGCTTAATTAAAAGTCTGACAAAAATTTTTATATTAAAAGCATAATGATAAATATTTCGAATGTCTGACAATTTCAAACATTTTCTAATTTTAATTTTATTGTTTGAAAATAATTTTAATATTTTTATAATTATATAAATATTTTAACTTATTACTTCTAAATTTATTTTAATTAATTTATTATCATAAGTTAAAATTACATTTGTTAAAGAGATAAAATTAAAATTTGTATTAATTCAATACATTTAGCATGTTTTATAAATTCACAAACAAATAAGATTATTATTCGACTTTAAAATTTCAAAATTAAAATTTATTAAGCAATATTAAAATAAGAAATAGCTATCATATTTCATAATCAAAGAATAATTTCAATAGTTTATAATATAAAAATTGGCAAGACATATCGTGACATTGAGAAAATATTCAAATGAATTTTTTTTTTGTATTAAATCACTAAAAACTCATGAAGACATGAATTTAAAGGCAATAGTTATTATAACTTAGCAAATATTAATATGTCACATTTTATCAACGTTGGTTTAAAAAAACTCATTAATTACAGCAAAAAAACACGATAGATACAAGTTTAAATATAGTTTTTAATAATTTGTTTCTAGAATTTTTAATAAATATTTATATTTTCTTAAGTATTAAATTTTTTTGTTTGCTTTATATTATATATTGTACAACTGTTTTGACAATAAAATAACATTACTATAATTGTTTCAAAAATTAATTTCTGTTAGATTATAAATATTAATAGAAATAAAATAAAATTAACAGTGTATTTTTAAAAATTAATTTATAGCACATGCATAATATGGCCATAATATTTACTTTATATGGCAAAATGTATATTGTTATTATTTAAATTAAAATTATTCTCCCGAGATCTATGTGAAATAAAATTCACGGTTAATAAAAATTTCGCTATTTGTAAAAAAAAATTGCAAAACTTGCCACTTTGCATAATAAATAGCCTTGCTCAAATATAAAAAAGTCCAATTTGAGAGATATAATAGATTCAACACATTCTGCAAATGACATAACGAATTGCATTCAAAACTTAACTTTTCGTATCATTATTAGCCAAACCTATTCACTGCAGATATGATGTATTAAAAGCAATGCAAACAAAACTCGCATTGATTTGAGGTTTTATTTGATGAGAATTATATCAGAAAATACAGTGTATTTTTGAGTGAGTCGTCAAATCATCTTTTAGGCCAACATATGTGTCAAATAAACTCATATCTTATTATTTCGACTACGGGTTAGAACAGCGATAAACTTTCTTCAATGTTTAACAAATTACAACATTTGTTATTGGTTAAACAAACTCAAGAATAAGTTATCAAGAATAAAATATATGCATAATATCCGGTTTAAAATGGTATATAAACTGCTACAAATAAATTAATGTTAAATTATTATGATTATCTTTTTATAATGTTTATTTTTATTTGTATTTGGCATCAATCTCTTTAATGTATTTAAATAAATAAAATGTATCAAGCTCAAAGAATTCTCGAATTGTTTAATACAAAATTGTCATCTATCCAGGAATTTTAGTACAAACATGCTACTTATTTTTTGTAAACTCTCCTAATAGAAGATTACAATTTTTCAGATCATAAATCTTTGTAAAATAAGTTTTATTTGATCTTGGTACATGTATGAATCTCGAAGAATTTTCAATTCAACCTTTTGTTAGCGTTTCGGGCTTTTAGTTTTTAATACTTTATTATTAATAATATACAGTATTTTTCAGATATTCTATTTATAAAACATGCTATTCTAAACAAAACAGTAGAAATAACCAGGCAAAAATTTTCTGCTAAAATATTACACTGAATCTATTTGCAAAGTTATAGAAATCGTTTCGAGCATTTCAATTTATTAAAGGCAATTTTTAAAATTACATAAATATTTTATTGGGCCATTATTTGCTCACTGTACAATGCACGTTTATTTATCTAAGCATAATTCTTTATTTGAATATTTACTTTAGGCAGCCAGGAAATTATCCCGCTTAAAATTACAATAAAGTTAAAATGTTTAAAACTGTAATTGATAAAATAAATTTATAAAATCGAAATTTTGGCAAAATAAAATATGCTAGCTACAAACCAGTTTAAGTATGCCATGAAGAGACAAAAAAATAAAAACCTCTTAAAATGTGTCTATCTAATTTAAATCCATACAAAACAATTCAAAACAGTCATGCAATCAGCGATCGATGCATTAAGTGAATGCAAATCAAAAATAATTGTTTTGCCAATAGTTGGCGAAAAAAATGTGGAAAAAGTTTTTGGGATATGAGACGAGAGGCGCCGTCGGAGCCATCGACTGTCGGATCGATGAGAAGAGGCATTACCGACGAAAAAGTCGAATCACTTTTCGCTGATTTGATTACATGAATATCAATCGCCTGAACAGAAAATATTCAAATTAGGCGCAGGTTTTCGATACAAGTTTTGTCGAAAAAAAAACTCTCTTTTCAATCGAAATTTGATTTTATTCTACAGATACTTATATACTGAATAGATATTTTCTATGCTGTATAAATATATGCAGTATGTGCCTGTATTTGAATAAATTTACCCTGATTTGCATTAAACAAGCAAAAAAAGTAATTAAATAATTTGTTTGTTTTGCCCGGACTAATGTTGCCAAAACTAATATTAACTATTTAACATGGGCAAACTAAATTTAATGTAGCAACTAGTTACATATTCACATTATAACTTATATTGCTATAAATAACATTTCTGCGTAATGTTTCTAAGAACTAATTAAGTTTAACAATGTAATTCTAACAAAGTATTAAATTCTATTCGTAATTTTGTACTGTATAATAACAATTTAAATATTTATTAAATTGCAAATAAGTATAACATTAAATAAATAACTTTAATTTAAACAGTGCGAAATATAATAATATAAAATAAATTTAAATTGCTACTTATTAAATATAAGAAAAATTAGTTTTATAAAATTATCACGCTACTTTTGTTTAATGCGGTTTTCAAGTTCAGCCGATTATGGCTTTAATGTGAGACTCATTAAAGTTGTGGAAAGTTTTTAAATTTGTTTTTACCATGAAACAAAAGAAAAAGACTTTTTAAAGTTTAATATCAAAACTAGATTGATGTCCGCTATTCTGCGAAGCACTTAAGGCACATATATTAGAATCAAAAACAAAACAATCTTGGTGATTTTCGCGAACGAAAAGTTAAAATAAGTGCCATTAGGAGATCGCGATGTAACTCAAAAATTGAAGGCAAATACGAAATTTATTTGTAGCCCAAAGTTGTTATTATTTTTTATTTATTTCTCACTTCAATATAGCGGCGAAAGTGGACGTCGAGGTCGCGATCGAAGAGTTCTTTTTGTTTGCTTCGAGTGTTGGCAACACTTGACTCCGATTTGACAGCAATCGCGAAACTATTGAAACAGAAGTTTATTTTCTCAAAAATCTCTATTATTTTTTCAAAAACTATATTATTTCCATTTAAACTACAGTTTACAGACTTGTGGCTTGAAGTGCTAAGTTACTCGAAAATAATTTAATGAAGCTAAAATTTAGCTAAGATTTACATAAAATTATAAAAGTAAAATACACTGTAGTAAATGTAAATTAAAATATAATCAAATTATAATTATTACTAAGCTAGTTGCATTAAAATAAATATTTTTATACATTTTATTATTGCATACAATACTGCATTGTACTAAATAAACTATAGAGATATTATAATATTTAGTTTGTAAAATACAAATTATAAATACAAATACAAATTATAAATTTGTTATTTTATTAAAGGTAATTTAACCTAAACACACTATTTATTGCATTATTACTAACTCAGTATAAAATTAATAATTAGTAAGTTGAAATTAATGTTAGCTAAAATTCTCGCATGGATAAATGATAAATGCAATAAATGCGTCCAGGTAAAATTCTATTAAACAAATTCAATCTGCTTAATGGTAACGCAAATTACGGTAATATTAATCTAAAATTATGATACATATGATCCGGAATAGAATTGATTGCAACGCGAATCGCCACTTTCATTCACCCGGATACTTGCTAATCGGCGCGCCAACAATTCACCCAAACAAATTAATAGCCAGGTCGACTTAACGCAATTGCAGCGAAAAAAAAGTACACAGGCCAATTCTTACGGGAAATTAAAAATACTTGTTGTAATACTTATTGCGCCTGAAAAGTGCCGAATCCGCCGCTTCAGTAAATATTTTACGCAACTCTTTATGGGATTTATTTGTTTCTCCTGCTGTACGACAAGTGGAGGCAAAAACTTTTCGCTCGTTTCCACCGATTATTTCGCTTCTCGTCTAATAAACCCGAAGAGAGAGGAAAAAAGTTTTTTCATTAAAAGACTAAATTTAGTTTTTTTTTTCGCTGAGTTTTCGACTGTTTTTTCCACCAATTTATTTGCGAACCAGAAAGCCGTGAAAATTGTTTGTCTCCGTTCGTCGAGTTTTTCGCCGATATTTTAATAAAACATTTTTTTCTCTTTGAATATCAGGTTTTGCGCGAAATTTTTGCTTAACAAGAATAAGGAATTATTTGCATTTAAATTGAAATTTAATAATTGAATTATTGTTTATTGCCAAAAGACATCTCAGATTTCTAAAGTGTAAAATAGCTTGGTAGAAATTCTTAAAGTTAATTTCCTTATTCGTATAAATTAGCATGCATATTAAACCGTATAGTTTGTTTTTCAAATATTTTTCATCTAAACATTTTTTGTATATTTGATATTTTAATTAACATATAATTAGTTTATAATTAATTATAACTAATTTATTCTATAATTATAAAAACTATTAATTATATTTCAAATAAATTTATATATAATTGAAGCAATATCAAGTTTGCTATAATTATATTTTAATAAAAAAATTGATTATAAATTTTACTAGTTACATTAACAAGACGCAAACTTAGTTTTACATTTAATTTTCTAATTATTAAGCAAGCTAAATTGAGCCAGAAATCTAATTTTAGGAAAGAAGCATTCTATCAAGTTTTAGTAATTACAATAATTTATTTTAACTTAATGCGAATTTTAAATTGTTGCATGTCACATCAACATTAATGGCTTCACATTTGAGCGGCGATTCGATTTTTAAGGCGCAAACGAATATTTACGAAAGATGTGAATAAATTGCATTTAAAAGATTAAATTCATTCTTCTAAATTTAAACTGTGTAAACTAAATTTATCGCTTAAATAGACTCAGATTTAAATTATTTATTTTACAAATGGATTAAACAGTTTAAAGGAGAGGAAAACGTTAGAAATAATCAGAAATTCTTCTAATATTTTATGTTTTTAACATGCTAAATAGTCCATTAAATGCGCTTATATGTAAAGATACACTTATATTCATGTGCTTTTGTAATTTATTTGTTTGGATTTGAGAATAAATGTAGCTAATTTAGTATGCTAAATTAATAGCAAGTGGCTTTAATCTAATTTGTTTTGTTATTCGCATTGATATATACGTATAATAAAAAAAAATTTTGTTATTATTTTTCCTAATCTTTTGTAATAAAGTTATATAACATTACAGGCGTTGCGATGAGAGGTCAGTCAGATGTTGTAAATTGTATAAATTTAATTAAAATCTATTATCTCGCTCATTTCTAAGCATTTTTCAAAAATAAATTGTTTAATAAGCATGATAAATAGTTATGATTGTTATTTCAAATGACGTTATTCAAGATTTAATTAAATTATTATACTGTATTTGACAAAATAAACAACAATAATGCTATTTAAAAAGCTAATTATATTTGACATTGACGATTATTATCATGCTTAACTCAAACAAAAATTAGCTAAAATTTTGCAGTACTTGTTATATTTAATAATTAAATTAGTTTTTTATTTGATATTACGTCATAAAATCACATTAATGCTATTTGCTGAAGTGCATATTGAAATAATCATAAAAATAACAAGATAAATATTGTGCAATCGTTTTGTTATCAAAACACACATAATAAAATTGACTTGTTAAAACTTTACGTCACTCTTATACTGTAGTTTGAAAATAGACTGTGTATTAAAGTTATGCAAAAATATAAATTACTGTACAGTCAAATGCAGTGCAGCTTTTTATACAGTATAAACGGGAGAAAATATTTTTCAATTACAATAAGTGTAAGAACGTGTTGAAAGCAATAAATCTTAACAAAAGAAGAAAAACTAAGCGTTGTAAAAAACTTTTTGCATAGATACTTACCCGAATTACGTGCTAAGAGCTATAATTAAGAATAATTATATTGCGAACAAAACATCGTACGAAACGCGCCCCTAATCTTAGCATGTTCATTGTGCCGGCTTAATGAATAGACTGGTTTTGTGTGGCACGTTCGTTTTTTGCAGTGCACGAGTCATCAATCATTGCGAAATCGGATCAAAGTTTTTTAATACGTATATTGTGTGTCGTCGTCGCAAAAAAGCGACTTGCTAAGCGTGTGCATTGCTAATAAGTGTCTTTTAAGGCGTTAACAAACACTACACTGTACAATCTAAATGAGTGTTACTGCGTATAAATCAAAACACAATATTGCCATTCACAATTGACAAGAAAAAGATTGTCTCGACAAAATTAATGGCATGCTCAAATGTCGGCTGGAATATTGAGAATGAGTGTTCATATATGAATTAGTGTTAGTATATGTATGTATGTTCCGTATAAGTCTATATCGGTAGAAATATAAATTTGTGCATGGCACAAAATCGCGACTAACAACTAAATCGCATTAATTTCGATACACAAACAAAAGACATCGAAAACAAGAGAGAAATTCATAATTAATTGAATTAGAGATTTAGACAAAGAATACGTAAAGGAATTACTTAAATGCGTTAATAATAAAAGTTAATTAGACTCGAGCTCGAGATTAGTGCCCGGGTTGTGGATATTTGCTAAATATACTTATAAAGATTTTTTTTTTTATATAATGCTCATTTAACTTTCCGTATAATGGATAATTGATGTCTGTTTAGGTCTTATCTGAGTGATTTTGTTTTCACCAGCATAAAATTTATTTTTGATATAAATGACATAATAATTATTATATTTTTATTTTTCCAAGTTTATTTTATTATTATTTTATTTAGATAAAAATATTAGCATAATAATTTAAAATGCTAAAATATGTTATTTTATAATAATTTATCTATTTAAAAGTAACAAAATAAAAATTTAACAAATAAAATGCTAAAATTTAAACATACAATAATTAATTAGAATTTTTAATAATTATTTAAAGTAATTAAATAACTTTTTAATACTTCACAGATAAAATTCTAATTAAAAATTCGTATAAAATTTAATTTTGCATGCAACTCTATTATTTTAATTAAAATAACTATATTTGTTGTAATTACTTTTTATTTCTCGGCCATTAATACTAACATGGCAATAGGCTAAAATAAAAGTCAAACGTAGCAAGCCAAAATACAACGGCGTAATTGATGCTTAAATTAACGATAGATTTGTCGCTTATTTAGTGTTCGACAGAATTCTCGCTCTCATTGTGTTTATAGAGAACTTCATAGCAATCGAATCGGCGGTCTATTGGGCTATAAATTCTCGATCAAAGCATTCGTTATATTAAGTCTTAATTTTGTTTTATTTCGCTTATCGTTCTTTCCATTCGCCGAATTGATTGTTGAGAGCATGCTAGAAAGAAATACCAGAATCGAGAATGGTGAAAAAAATGTGACAAATAACATAAATCCTATGCTCGACGAATGCGCGCAAAAAATATACAGTATATAAATTAAATTAACCACAAAAAATACTGTTGGTCGCTGTGTAAACAGTATCATGCTACTGTATTAAATCGTAATCTAATAGTCCTGCCTGTAGCGTAAAACTGTGCTGGATAAATGTATATTGGAACAAATATATCCGGAATTTTAATATAATTTATTAAATATTCTTTGTTTTGCTTTTATAACGTTATCTCTATTTTCACAATAAATATATACAAACTTTCAATGTATTGATTGATATCCATATGATTCGTATTATTCGACTTTTGTTGTGAATATATTCTTTTGTATTCAGTTTCTATTTTTTGTTGTTATACTTGGAATAAATAGTTTATGTTTTATTTAAATTGAAAACTTTCCTGTACCCAGATAGCTAACATTTATTTTCATGTGCTCTAAAATTTATGTTGCTCCTTTTCCTACATATTATCCGCAATGTGCGAAATATACTGTATATTCCACACAAATATTCTATTTTTACAATAATTTATTAAATAGATTCCAAACTATTTTTATCGATATTTTCTTCTGTAATGTACGGCTAAGATGTCATACATTCGCTGTCGACGTAAACTATAAACAAATTTTATATAAATATTCTTTTCTTTTATTCATATTTTTAACATTTTGTTTTGTCGCCTAAGAAATGGGCATTAAACTTCTAAACAGTTTTTTAATTTATTTTATTATTAGTTTGTTTAGTTGCTTTATATTTTATCTAGTTGCTCTATTTTTATGTAGCAATACTTTTTTGTTAAATATTTTTCTTAAATTTAATAAACGTTCTGTCAATAAAAGTCCGGTATTTTTCTGTTGTCAAGTAAGAAAAGTTTCTATTTTATTGTTCGACTTTATGCCATGTTAATATTTGCTAAAACATTGTTTGTCCAGAATTTTAAACAAATAATTCCTGTGTTTGCCAATGTATTTTCGTCAGTTAAAACTTATTTTACGCCTTTTTTAATCAGTAGATTTTTTATTTTAAAAATTTAACATGGCACACTACCTGACATTTGTAAATAATAAATATAACCATGTAATCAATTTATACAATTGTTTTGTAAAATATTAATTTGTCAATAAAATTTTTATTGATTAAACAATTTCTATAATCAAATATTTTAAAATATACTTGATTAAAAATGTATAAATATTAAAAGGACGACAATTTTTATTTAAAATTTAAATTTTATAAAATTTTATATTATTTAATATAAAAATGTATTTATATGTAAATCAAAATATATTACTATTAATATATTATTTATTTATTTAAATATTTTTTCTAAATATAAATGCATATTTTATTTGCAAATTTTTAGCATTAATAAATCATTTTTTAATACCTTTGATTGCTAGCAAAGAAAAGGTATATATATATTCATCGCCGATCCCACCCACCCACCCACCCCACCCACACTCCCGTTGATACTATATTTGCAGCGACCTTTTGTTCGTTGCTCGAATACAAATCTGTATATTTTTA
>JAQIXC010001965.1:0-12396 GCA_034697605.1 Metabelba pulverosa
GGTGGGGTGGGTGGGATCGGCGATGAAATTATATATACCTTTTCTTTGCTTGCAGCCATCAAAGCTATTAAAAACTACAATATATAATTTGACATTGAATTTCGGCATTAGAACTATACTGATTAAAACTGAAGAGGAATTATGTTTTTATTACAATTGTTAAGTACTTATTAGATTCAAAATTAATACTGGCTAGATAAAAGCATCTTACTAAACGTATTAAATAGTATATTGTTAAATTATAATAGACAATACAAAAAGGTATACAAAAAGGTAAAGTAAAAATGTAAAACTATTTAGCATAGAAATATAATTGCTGACTAACAAGTAGATTTTTATCTGAAGTTAAGAAAGAAGGTGAAAATTATTGCAAGACAAAAATCAATTTGCAATGAATCATTAAATTAGCCATCAATAAGTTTTGCAGTCATTTCATGCTAATTCTACAGCTACGTGAAGGACAACCACTTTTAGCAACAAATAGCATGTATAAATACGTAGTAAACAGTGTACAGCGTACCGCGTAATCATACTAAAATTCAAATAGCAATGTAAATTATTATTAAAAATTAAAACTACTTGATAAAAATAATTATAAGAAATATAAATATATTTAATTATAATTAATTTTTATAATTAAAATTTATATAGAAATATTTATTAATAACATGCTTAAATACTGTATTATAAATTGCAATAATGTTATGCAATAACTTGTTTTCGGTTTTAATGATTCGAATGAAATTGAATCTTTGATAAAAAGAAAATTTTAAATTTACCATTAAACAAAGAATGGGATGCTATTTTTTAAGAATGTTGCTGATTAGAATTTCAATTAATTGGGAACTTTTCCCAACTTGCAAATACAAGTTTGCAATGCAAAAACTGCATATTTAAACAAAGAGCAAGGTAAAACTAATAGGCACAAATAAAACTGCTTAGTTTGCAATAACATTTTACAAGTACTAATACAAATACAAAGTAAACAAATAATTTTTAATTAGTGTAGTAATTATACGGAACTTTTTAACTTTGTAAAAAATGTACATCTCATATTTTATGCTAACAATTTTTCTCAGTATTTGTTTGATTAATTGTAAGTGTCATCGAGTTTATTAAAATATTACATTGTAACTTAAATACATGTATATTGATTTATGAGCTTATGTTAATAATAAATCAATAAAAATATCATGCTTTTAAAATTGAACAGGCCAAAATCCCGATGAAAAGGATGAAAAGAGCAGTGTAGCGATAAATAACAACGATGATGATTTCGGCGTACTGCGCCCGATTGATGGCCATGGTAATTTTACTACAAAATTAATCTTGTTACTATTAAATTACTAAAGATTAAAAATAAAACTATCTAGCTAAATAATAAAATATAAATTGCATCTAGACACAACCGACGAACCGGGACCAACACGGCGAAGATTCTTTAACCGCGGTTGGGGACAGGGCGGGCGCGGACGCTGGCGCGGCCACTATCAGCGCCACGTCGAGCGCCTGCACTCGCGGGCCGTGTATTCGATGCAGAGACTGCACGAGTACGTCGATCGGCGCATCGGCAGCGCCGGCGACGCCGAGACGCGCCACCAGTTGGAGAGTCTGTCGGCGAATGTCAAGTCGGCGATCGAGTCGTTCCAGAAGTTGTTGTCGAAGTCGGCGCCGGCGGACGAGACGCCGCATCTTGACGCTCGAAGAACGCCCACACAGTAATGTGCTTGCTAGTTGTTTTAAAACTGTGTACTATATAGATTTAATCAGTCTTAATCAAAATGTTTATTATGTGTTTTGTTAATTTCTACAATTAACTATATGTAAATTAAATGTGCTTGCTAGTTTTTTAATCGCTAATCAATATGTACGGCATATGGTTGGTTAAGTTGTACAGTTAACTATATTTTAATTAAATGTGTTTGTTAGTTTTTAAATTGTTTGCTGAATAGATTTATTCAGACTTAATCAAAATGTACATTATATGTTTTGTTAATTTGTACAGTTAAGTATGTGTTAATTAATTTGGCTTGTATGTTTTAAATACTTATTTCTATGTTTATGTTGAATTCCAAAGTATCAAGTATGTTTTACTTTATTTTTTAATTATTTATTATTTTGTACTGTTTTCGTTCGAAATTTATATAATTAATAAAGTATTGTGTTTCCTATTTCATTATTACCAAAATTATGTTTTTTGTTTTTATTTAAAACATGTTACATCTATATTATATCTTACAAATAGTTTACACTGTACACAAGGATGTTGTGTAATGCAAAAATACAAATTAGCTTGCAAAATTGCTCTTTAAATTATATGTATGACAAAATAATTGCAATATAAAAAAGAATATTTTTCGTCTATTATTTTCGGTGCATTGTACATTGTGCTACTAACAAACATGGTAATTTGAAAATAACATATGAAAAATAAAATATACTGATAATTTTTAATTCGGAGAATACAAGTACATTTTAGTCATAGATATCAATATTTTCCCTATTTAATATCTTGATATAATATTACAATATATAATATTAGCAAACATTGGAGATTTTATACAGATCTTATTTCAAACTATCTTTATACCAAAACTTTATACGTGATAATGAAGAATATTTTTAGTATCTTGTTTGTTTTCATTGTTTGCTTTTCACTTATATACTGTATGTCAACATTTTATTATATACATTATTAATAGATATCTTGTTAATTATATAAATAGTAATTGTACTTGTTACAGGTCAAGCGGACAAGGAGGCCGAGGAGGACGAAAAACTCGACGCCGAAGATGATGCTGATAGTGATGGACCGGAAGCAAAGCCATCACGGGGTTAGTTTTAGCTTGCTTAATAAATAATTTCTAACTCATTTAATAAAAACATAGAGCATTTTAAGTAGCATAAATTTATTAATACGAAAATTACATAAATGAGCAGTATAACAGTACAGTATTTTGTATATAATGTACATTTTGCTTATATATTTTGCCTCAAAATTTATCATGCACATTTCCCGTTAACTAATAAACATATAAATAATTATATAATAAATTATATTATAGTTAAGCTTATTTAAATAATTTTTAACATGTAACAAAAGGTGAGCGCAACGGCGCTCGAGACTCGGCAGCTAATGGTTTGGACGGCCTGAGAGGCCGCCATCAGCGGCACATACAGCGTCTTCAGCGCCGAGTGATCGGGTCTATGGAACGGCTGCAGAGCTATATCGAGCGCCGCATACGTCGCGCCGACGACAACAAAACCAAACAATCGCTCGAAAAGCTCAACAAAGATATCAAAGCTATGACCGAATCGTTCGGCGAATTGATGTCCGACTCGAAAGGTGACAAACCTTCCGGTGCTGATCGTCGCCGCAGTCGTGAACAATAAATTTTTTAGCATGTTTAAAGTTTATTTTACTTTTATATAATTAACTTGATGTTTTTAAGTATAATTTTTAATAATTTAGATAATTTTATAAATAATTGTTTTATTATTAAAAATATTATCTAATTTTTAAAAGTTTTATTAGTTTTTATTACGTATTTAAAAATTTAAACAATATATATTTTAAAACTTGTTTATTTTATTCACAGTTGCACGTAATTAATAAATCATTTACCATGGTAATTTTTAAAATATTAATGTTTATTAAATTAAAAAGTTTAATTGTTATTATAATTTTATTTTGTAATAAGCTTATTATACTGAAATTTTAAATGCACGGTAAAAACCTACCAGGATAAAAGTTTCAAGGACATGCCCGAGTAGCAATATAGATAATAAGATAGCAAGCTCAATTTAATATTGCAAATCAAATATAAAATATACGGTTTGAGTACAACCGTTCGCGAAGGGGATGATTGAGTATTAGGTAATCAAAAAACGTTTAGTAAAAAACAATAATTCTTACGAAAAAACTTCTGTCTAAAAGTTTTGTTTGCGTGAGCAAGGTGAAAAAGGTATAAATATCATTGAAAATCAGTTCTGGTTCACACTTTGGCGCTAAAATTTGTTTGTTTTTATTGATAAAACAAGAGTGAAATTATTGTTAATTTAGTTTGCGTGCTTATTTTTCAACATTTAACAAATAATCATGTTTTTATTCAAGTTTGCGTTAATTTTAGTATTAAGTTTTGCATTAATTAATTGTTAGTATAAATTAATTTTTTGAATTTATTTTTACTTTATCAAGCATAATTTATCATGAATAAACTACTACTAAATAAACTACTAAATTCATTACTATATATTAATTGAACATTATTAGTGTTTAACATTAACATTTTTCTTGAAATTATTTATCATGTTTAATTTTATTAAGGCCAGGAAGACCTGGAAACCGAAGACGACTCAGAAACCGAGGAGAAAATTAATGATGATAAATTGGATCTGGCTGAAGATGAATATGACTTAATACCATCTTTCAAAACAACTCCAGAAAGTATTTGTAAATTTTTAAAACCCTTCCTTAATAGCATGCAATTTTATTTTTGTATTTTTAAAAACTAATTTTGCATTATAATCATGATAAAAAATTAATCTTATATAATATTATTACTTTTAGCATTTGCTAACATTTTAAGTTATAGCAAATTTTACAACTCTTAGCAAGTGCTAAATTTAAACTAGATTTATTTTTTTTATTCAATCCAATTTATAATTACTTATATTACTAAAAACCTTGGATAAGTCTTAAACTGTAATGCATAAAAATAATTATTGATATTTTATCCGAAATATTGTACAATAAATTAATGTTACATGTTTAATTTATGCTGAAGAAAGCGGCAGCGATGAGAGCGCGACCGATAACGAGTCGACGGGCGGCGAGTCGGCGGGCGGCGGGTCGACCATCACCGGCGGTCTGTTCGCGATGATGACCGGTTACCGCAATCGCGTGCATACGATGGCGACGACACTCCAGGAGCGCATTCAGAAGCGCGTCGAGGGCTTGGAGAAGCGCTTCCGCGGCGCCGGCCTCTTCCCGCAGTTCTCCAAGTTCTCGCAGGATCTTATCTAAACCCGCGCCTGTCGTACAAACAAACTTGTTACCTATGTCAAAAATATTTGAATCAAAACAATTATTTGTTTTTGTTAAATGTTAGCATAATGAATTTAATTAAACAATTTATTATTATTTTTGTTGTTATTGTAATTTTTTTTTTTAATTTTTTTTTATTGTTTTTATTAATTATTATTGTTTTTATACTGTGTAAATGAGTGACTCATTTTATGCGTAATTAAAATGGCTGATATTTTACATTGATAAAATTAATAGAATTTTAACATTATTTATTATGATAGTAAACAAGCTAATCTAGTACAATGTGATTTTGTTTCTGAGAATTGAAAAGTAATGCTTAAATTATCAAATATTAAATTGAAATGTCACATGTAAAATATTACAACATCTATTATGATTGAATAAATAAATTACATGTTACTTTGCGCGGGGAAATTACCGTTTTATCAATCTATAATTTATGAAAATATTTTTGTCATAAATCAATTAATGTCTATCAATACAAGAGAAAAGAGCATTAAATAGATAAATCATTTTTAACCATAAATTAAATCAGCAATGTCAATGTACAACGAACATATTTTTGAGCGCTAATAAGCATGCTAAAATAAATACACGTGATAATTATTTAATTATAAACATTAATCCAGTACACTAATTAATAAATAGTGCACTAGTACTTTTTAATTTAAGTATCAGTAAGAATTTGTACTGGTCAAACTATTCTAAGAAATAGTTTCAGCATGAAACAAAATGATCTTGAAGCAATTTTCAAGCACTTACATCGCATAGAGAAAGTAAAAACTAGAATTTCAACTGAATTTATTCGAAAAACAAAATTTCAATCTAACTTACACTGTATGTTTGCTCTTACTCTCCTCTTTTTCTACAATACACTGTACGAATTTGGCATTGAAATGCAAAAGAGCGCACAGTACATAATTACTTGCTATTTATGATATCCGGTTTTCTCATACGTTTGCAATCAATTTCTGCTATAAATACCGAATTGATTCTCATCTCGATTTCAGACACTTTCAAAAATATTTTGATCATTGCAATTTAATCAACAAGTTCTTTATTTAGCAATATTATTTATAATTTATACTGTATTAAATATGAAATTCATATACAGCTTTTTGTTTGCTTTAGTTTTGTGCAGTTCTCTCGTAAATTGTAAGTTACCTTTGTGATTGTTTTTATGCTTAATAAAAAGTTTGCTAAATATTTGCAGTGTATTTATTTAATTAACAATTTATTTGTTTGCTATTGAAGGCCAAGAGAGAGAATTCGATGACTCGAAGGAGACGTATGACTCGGAACTCATACCTGCGATCAATACAAATACTCGACCGAAGGGTAATTATAATTTTAACATGTTTAAAACAAACAAACAAACAAGCAAAAACATATATTAATGCTTTTATTTAAAAAAAATGCTATTTATTTCACACAATTTAACAAATAAACTTAACACTTTTTATAAGTTTAACTATGCAGTATTTTTTTATTGAATATCTTGGAAATAGAGAATTATTTTTATTATGCATAAAAATATTACCAAATATAATTAATAAATAGATTATAAATATTAGCATTGAAAATAAAAATTATCAACTCTACATTACATAACATTTACGCCATTATAATCATTAAGTCTAATTTTCAACTTTCTAAACTGGTAGTATACTTGTTATAACTTGATTGGTAGAGGTTAAATTAAGTGTGAATATTAACATGTTGAATTTTTTATATGTAATTTACTTATACTTGTTGAATTTACTTATAATTGTTAAAAATAAGAAGGAATAATAATAATAACACAAAATTGTTTTTAAAAATAAATTAATAGTTTAACATGATATTAATTAAATCTTGTTGATTTTGTAGAAAACAGCGACAACCCGCTCACGTCGATCACCACGTTCATCCGCAACAACGGCACCGGCATCATCAGCAATGTGCGCGACACGATCCGGAACGGGTGGCGCCGACTGAAGACGCACCTCCAGGAGCGCTACCAGAAGCAGATCGAGTCGCTGCAGAAGAGCGCCGTCGACGCGATGGAACGGCTGCGCGCGTACGTCGACGGCCGCATCGAACGCGCGACCGACGACTCGACCAAACAGTATCTGCAGAGTCTTAACGCACGCATTCAACAGGTGATCGACGGACTTAAGAATCTCATGACGAACGTCGAGACCACTATCGGCGAGTCCAGCGCACAGTTCGGCAAAATTATGCCCGAATATAAGCTGGGTGATAATTAGTGCGATTGCTATGTGACTGTATAAATATCGATTTGAGCTGTGTATTTTATTTAAGTTTAATAAAATTGATAATTCTTTTATATTAACAGTAACTTTGTTTTTGTTAATTGAATCAATGCTATTTATTATTTTAACAATATCAATTAAAAAATTGATACAATATAAGATTAGTTACTGTAGTGACCATTTAGTATAAACTGAATAATTTGGTGTAATTTATTCAAGCTAATTATTAGAACAACAAACTCAATTATTAATAAAGTTAGCAAAACTATTTAATATAATAAATGAGTACTTGCTAACATTTCATTACTAACTTGAAAGTAATATACACTTTGTATATTGTACATATTGAAATGTTGAAACTAATAACATGTATATCCTGATAGAACTAAATAATACCACTTAATAATTTTATCAAATAAAAATAGCATTATAGAATCGCACAGTTTACTAATATGTAGTTTAATCATATTTATATAAATTTAATTTTATATCTCCATTAGGATTACAAAGAACAAAATGAATGAAATCTAATAATAATTTAAACATGTTACAAAAAAACAACAATTTAGAAATTATTGGCCATTAATACGGTTGACGTTTTGCCGCTGAATCGGAGTCCGAGTTCGAGGCTATCGGAGCGTTGGGAACATTTGCGGCCATTGATGCTGACTCGGTGTTTGAGACTACCGGTGCTGACATGACGTGGTTCTCGAAATTGGCTTTCGATTGGAAATTAAAATTTTAAACATTTTACACAAAATTTGGTTTAAAAATATTATGATTTGCAATACCTGTGCGAACGTCAGCAGCAATTGGAGCCGAATCTGTCGGTGCGTTCGCCGATCCGACACTTCCTGTCATTGTTTTGTCTATAAGTATAGAAATAATGTAATAATTGTTTCGAAAATATTTTTTTCGGTTCAAAACATTAGTTTAGAGTTAGAGTCGAGACCTCTGATGAAATATAAGACATAAACTACGAGCGCCGCACCGATAGCACCGATTATAATGAGGAACAGAACGGCGATTAAAACCGGATTAATGTTCGGGTTTGTTGTCGACTCAGGCACGGCGTCGGATGCCGTAGCGGATGCCGTAGTGGGAGGACTAACTGTGCACTGGTCGGGGAATTCAGTCAGTTTACCCCGTTCACACTGATTGTACATATTTTGCATGATAAAAACACAATTAAGTAGTGATTAATTTACAATACTTTTAAAACAAAAACTTAATTTAAAGGTAACTCACATTCGGCGACAGATTCTCACCGATAGGTGTAATGCAATACATGAGTCGACCGCCGATGTCGAACAGCAACAGATGGCCGCTCTTACCGCCGATGTTGTAGTCGGTAATGCCGTCGATGGTTAGGTTGCGATCGATTTGGTCGACGAACGCCGGCGCCCGACCCGAGACAAAGCCGCGCCGACCGCCCAACGGATACGACGAATAGAATCGGGTTTTACGGGTCTTTCGATTGAGGAAAACGACGTAAAACGTGTCCTCGTCTTCGAACTCCTTCCGGTGCCGCGGATTAAAGGCAATCACGTCCTCATATGCGGGCATATCGGGGATTGTCCTCCCGATGCCCTGCGTACCGGAACTGTATTCACCGCAACAGCACATGTATATCAATTGATTCGACCCGTCATTGAAGAACTGCTTGCGATTTGTTTCGTTAAATAATATATTTGTAAATAATTACGAAATACATAAATAATTTATTTAAAATTTATGTTTAGATAATTTTTGTTTTTAAGTTTTGAAAATACGGTAAACGATTCTAAATATGAGCATGGCACTCACCCGACAGATGTGATACCAGTCCTGCTGGTCCTGTCTGTTCCGGTACCGAATGCCGTACGCGAACAGAGGGTTGAGTCCCGGCATCACTATATTCGACTTCCACTCCCGTTCACTGCCGGCGACGACCGATATCCGCGCGTTTCGGTTGTCGGCTGTAATGTCCAACTCTAGACGCCATTCCTTTCCGCCCGAATACATATAGTACTTGTCGTCGCCGATAGTGTATTTCTCGTTACCCAAACCGTAAGAGATTTTCCAGCGCCGGTATATCCATATCGGGTGCGCAATATTGCGAATCACTGGACAGTTAGTAGTATCGGCGCACCGAACGCCGCCGATGCAGACAAACGCCAATACAAGCAGTGATCGCATTATCGCCGCAAACGAGTCGTTCGATTCGATATTAAATTCGGTTTTTGATACAAAATTTAATTACAATTAACAAACAGTTTTCTAAATTACTTTTCGATATATTTATATTTTATTTAAATTATAGTTTTTAATCGAATTGATTACGTTTAGCCACTGCGCGCGCAATCTATAATTGTATTTATATTATAGCATGCTCATTCTATTACAGTGTATTACATTCTATTAAATTGTGTCAGGCATATTATTCCACAGAAATAAATAGGAAATCTAAATTAAAATATTAGGTCCAATAGTATTTGGCTACCTGTGCGGGTTTGACGCTAACGGTGCGCACTCGAAGTTAGTGACTACAAGCGCGTAGACGACGTTCTCGGCTATTGATGCAGACGTGGTGTATGTGACTATCGGTGCGAATGAGGCGCTCTCGACATTATTTCCTATCATACCGGTGCGAACATTAGTCGAGTGCACAGCCGAGTCTGTCGGAGCGGTTCGACACTTCCTGTCGTAGTTTTGTTTATAAGTATAGAAATAGCAAAACAATTGTTATTAAGTTTTATTAAAATACATTTCAAAACTATTAATAATATTATTTTAAAACTAATCACTGTATAAATTACAGAATAAGTATAAATTTTAGAAAATACACTGGTTAAATCTACGTTACATAAAGGCTACAATAACCATATTTATTTAAATCAAGACATAAATCAATAAACAATAAATTAGTAATTTAAGCAAATTAATGAAATTATTTTAAAACTAATCATGTATAAATTTGTTTTTAAAGAACATTGGTTAGATCTACGCAACATAAGGGCTACAATAACCATATTTATTTAAATCAAGATATAAATCAATAAAGTCTTGATGCGCTTCTAGCACCTGGGGCAAAATATCATAACCAAGATCATATTTAAGCAAAACGAGTTGACGTCTGCCGTTCTCAGTATCGGTGTATTTCGGAAACATCGGCAATGGTTTGCACCGGCGGTTACAGTCGCCGACTTCGGGCATCAAATGCCAGACCCGTCTGTAGTCTCGCGAAGCAAATGCGGGAAAATATTTCGCAAATAAGTGCTTCGGAAGTGCTTTGCGAAGACGTTTGGCGGCCGTCGGCTCCGGAAACGACTCGTTGCGCATAATAGCCATTGCTATCGGTATGACGTCTTCGGGAATATAACAAAATTCGCCGAATGTCAGCTGATATGCTTCGGCAACTGTGTAGTCGTTAAAGTAGTATACCTTGTCGTCTAAACTAGCTTGCTGCAATTCGCCCGTTATCGGATTGGTAGTATAACCTTGATCATAATTAACTGGTATAAATTGTTTACTATCATGCAGCGCACGAGTAAAGTATGTTCTTTCTTGGTTGTTATGCCAGAAGTAAAATGTGATGCTAAATTATAGTGAAAAAATAATCTTAATATCAATTATTAGTATTTACATTTATATTAAACTAATATACTGTGTATATTTACAGAGTATAATATATAAATATACACTATATAATATTCTGTATATATAAAACTAACGAGTTAATTTATGTGTATAACTAAATAATGTTATTATGCTCTTGCTATTAATTCTTTTTATAAACCAAAATATAAATTAAATAAATGTAACATGCTCATTTGGTGCGGACGTAATGCTGTGGTCGCCATACCAGCCGCCGATTGAAAGGTGCGTTAGAAAGTGTGAGCCGAGTTGCGTGAAATAAGTTGCATTCCTATTTTGTCGCGCATATGTGTATATTTCGGGGCTCTGCCAGACGGGTAGGCGGCCGTCGTCCGGCCACTGCCGGCGCATACATCGCACCAAAGGAAGGTCGGCGAACATGCCGTCGGACACGCAATAACTGGTCGAGTAGTTGCCGGTTGTGCCGAAGTAGTCCCAAATGACTGATAGTTCCGGTGCGGCGAAGTCGAGTGAATTCGACTGTGTAATACTTAACAACTTTAAACATGTACAAATGTTTAAAAATATATAAAGTAGTTACAGTTCTAATTGCATAATTTGTGATGTTTGTTTTTAAAAGTAGATAAATGGCTAACCTTTGTTTGAAGTGCAGTATATACTGTACTCTATACTTAATTTGTGTTATAATTAGCTGTAATTTTTATTTTATTTTAACATGATAGTAATGTTATATCAATAGACAATTATCTAAACATACTGTATGTTTTAAAGTAGTTATTTTTTTAAATAAGATATTTATACTAATATGTTTTAACAGCATTAAACATATTGACAAGATATATATTTTATTTTAATCTTGGCTATTTACCCAACTTGGTAGCGATAATTTTGGATTAAATGCCCTGATCCTTTTTTCCAACTCCAATAGTAGCAATCGATGAAACGCATCAAACGATAGTTTATGCGTCTCTGCCCACCAGTTATCATGTACATTAGCAAAGGTACTCGATATCACCACGCTTATATAGTATGCGAAATATTTTTAGCAATTCCAGCCGTTCATCTTCGGACAGGCATTTCCAACTGCGCCGCACATATAGCTTTGAACATGGCTTTCGGGTTGGTTTACGCGATGCTTCGGTCAGGTATTTATGCTGGATAAATTTTCGCACGTCATCCACATCTTGTTCAGTATATTTTGCATTTGTATCACATCTTTTGTAAATATTTTTTACGCAATTGCTATTAAAAGTAACTATTGAATGAAATGCAAATCATCTTATTGTTACATGGTAAAATATATTATCTTTAAATAAGTTAAACTATTTTCCAAATGAAACTAATTTTGCATACTAATAATGATTTACCTTTTTCACATAACACATTTGGTATAATTAAAAAGTTTATTAGTATAAAAGTACCAGTGTAAATTGAATAGTACATGATTAAATTCACTTAATTAATTCTTCTATATAATTTTTTAATATTTTATTT
>JAQIXC010001966.1:0-12394 GCA_034697605.1 Metabelba pulverosa
CATTCATTGCATAACTAATCGCTTGATTCGAATCGACGGCACCGGAAGGGAACGGCTACTCGTCGTCGGCGTTGCGAATGAGGCGTTTGGCGCCCCTCTTGCCTCCCGGGCCCTTCGGTTTGTCGAACTTAGTCTTCACGATATCGACCTTCGGGTGCAGTTCGTCGACGAGGAAGTCGTGGCTGAGTTCGCGCGGGTTATCGGTTTCGAGGCGTTTGTCGATCTGAATGCCGATCCGATCGGTGATGACATTGAGTAATGAGTTCTTACAACTCGAGTAAAGCATTCGCTGTTTCACCGAAACCGCCGCCGAAGGGATCGAATAGACGAAGACAACGCTTTTGGCGAACTGGCCGTCGAAGGTGTGCGGGAAGACAATCAGGTGATACCGGGCCTCGTTCTCGGGGATGACTGAGCGCAGGTGCCGGACGTCGAACTCGTTGGCCGCGCGCCGGCACTCGAGTCGGATCTCCTCTTTCGCGCAATCGATGCTCAGCTGAACGTAACTGAGATTATCGTCTTTGAGGTCAAACATCGCGTTAATCGCTTCCGAATCGATGGCGAACTCCAGACCCGACAGCGTCTTCGGGCCTCTCGTCACACACGACGACGAGAGCGCTTCGCTCTTCCGCACACTCTTGAGCTCCTGTTCCTCGCGGGTGAGGGGAAGGCCGTCGGCACTGCTTTGCAGCCAATTCTGGTACGCATTCAGACTGATCTCCTCGAGAGAGGTCGCGAAGTAGTCGTAAGCGATGTTTCCGCCGCCGAACTGCTGCTTAAGCGTCGCTTTGGTCGACGCGTAGACCATCTTCTGGCGCACCGACGCCTCTTCGGGTGTCCACAGAATGAACAGCCATTCGTAGGCGCCGTTCGCGTCGCGCGAGTCGAGTCGGAAGAGCAGATACGCCGGTTCGGCGCCCAATACCATGCGTTTGACGAGCCGTCGGTAGTCGCTCTGCCAGTCCTCCGACGGTTCGGCCGACTCGTCCAGAAAGAGCTCTTCGTTTCGAATCGATATCTTAATTAACCGAATCTCAAGACCTGATCCGGACTTGACTTTCGAGATAAACGAAAGCAGTTCTTCATTACAGCGAATGCCTGTTTGGTGTGACATCTCCGCCACCACTCCGACCACTGCCTACGACACCACTCCTACGACCGACACCAGAGCCTCACTTCCCACACGACGTCCGGCCAAACGGTGCGCGTCTTGTCTGCGGAACCGCTTTCGTCGCTTCGGTGCCGAACGATAGCACCGATAGCTCAGACTCTTTGTTGACAACAGACGTGCAATCGATTCGATGACTAAATAGTGAACTCAAACACTCATTCACTCAGAGGTCTAGCACTGAATGAACTGATTATTCAAATGACACCTATTTTAGTCACAGTTTAGTCGTTCAGCGCTAGTGTTGGCCTAAAGCACGAGAACACAGGCTTTCGGTTCAAACTTTGGAATTAGTTTTGTTTTTCTGTTTACTTATATTTAAATTTATTTTATAATTAATAACTTTAAACAACGAATTAATTTAGTGCTAAAAATATTTGCAAAACTCACATTGAATTCGTACGATAGGCTAAAATCTAATTAGAGTTAAAGTGAGAACTCGTTTTCGCCCATCACTAGCAGTACAGCAGAAGCAGACGCCGAGTAGAGCGCATGCGTCGACTGGAGTGCAGAAGAGGTGTAAATATTGTGCAAAAGCGCCAAATATTGCATACATTGAGAGAACGTCTGTTCGACTGTTTGTGTCAATACATCAATAGTTTGTCAATAGTTTCGAAACTCTATTCCAAACAAACGGCAGAAGAACCCGAAGAGGCGTCCGATATGATCATCGACTGCGAGGCGGCACTCGTCCGGCCCAAGTGTGGCGATCGGGTGCGCTATAGTCGCGCCAAAGTGGGTGTCGGCGCCGACCACTCGGGAACAGCGCTCGTCGTTGTCATCACTTCCCAGTCGAAGGAGAAGTTGCGAATCGCCGGCAACTGTACGGTCCGGACGACGACCATTAGCTTCGCGTCGCCCGAAAGGGACCTCTACTTCCGGAACTGCGACCAACTGTTGCTGAAGACGTTTTTGTCGATGGTCTCGAAGATCCGAACCAACCAATCCGTGCCGAAGTTGGCCGCCATCTCGAGCCTCGAGAAGATGAAACCGAAGCCGACGTCTCTGACCATTCGCGACAACAACTACTGTCTGAACGAGTTGTCGAACAAATGTCTTCAGAAGTTGTTTTGCGAGAACTTGCGTCTCATTCCACGACTCGTCTGGAAATTAAACAATTTATTGGAACTAAAGCTAAATAAATGCGATTTAACGGAAATCCCGGTCCGACTGCACGACTTGGCGCCGACGCTTCGGATTCTCGATTTGTCGCGAAATGAGATCAAAGCCATCGACGGCTCGTTCGCCGTTGCGATGAAAGCGCTGACTGTTCTCGACGTCAGTCACAACCAATTGGATTACATTCCGTTTGAGTTCAAACTCATGCGGAGTCTCGAGCGCCTGAACGTCGCGCACAACCGACTCGCGCACCTGCCCTACACGTTGGGCACGTTGTCCGCACTCACGTACCTCAACCTCAGCCACAACCGCTTCAATTGTCTCCCCTTTTCGTTCGCCAAACAACTCATACTTAACGTCCGTTTGGCTAATCTCGACCTTTCGGGTAATCCACTCAAAGAAAAGGCGACCTATACTGCGCTCACGACCCACAAGCGCTTCCCGTCGCTGCTGAGTCTCGCCTCGAGCGTTGTCTTGGGCACCGATAGCCTTCTCTACAGTTGTCAACAGGTATTGCCGCAAACGCTCTATAAGAACATCGAACTGAACGGCGAAATGTGTTGCTTATGTCGAGAGCCGGTCGTCGACCGCGACATGAAGTTCCGACTCATTCTCCAGACCCTCGAACCGGCCGTTACGTGTCTCTCGACTTCGCATTTCCCGACTTTCCCGATGTTTCCGACCGCTCAGTATCTCTGCTATGTCTGCCTTTGGAAACACCAGTTCTTTATTCCATAACTGCTTTCGATTTCGCACTTCTGTCCCAATATTCCGATTTTTATTTACTCTTAAGTTCTTCTCTTATATTCAATATTTCGCTTATTTTTAAACCATTTCTCCATTTCTTCACTTTTTTCCTTTGATTTTCGTTTATTCAATGATTTGCATAATTTGTTAATTGTTTTCAAATTAATAGTGAATTATATTTTGTGTTATTATACTTTGTACTACACTTTATAATTTAAACACCACATGCATTGTGAGACTCTGATCGATAAATTAAAATTAATGCTCTTTTTCTAGAAATTAAACCCAATTATCGAAATAAAAATTGTAGTTTTGAATTATACAGTCTATTCCTAGTATTGATTCATTTCTACCGCCGATGGGATTGTATCGACAATTGATTCGTTGACATCAATCGGCTTTCACTACGGATTAGATCGAAGTTTTGAATCAAAATATAATCTTAGTTTAAATTCTCTTTTAGCAATACATTGCGATTTTTTGAATCAAAAATTAAACTAGGTAGTAAAAATAAGCATCTTGTTGCCTATAGATAGTTTGATAATTTGATCAAAATTACTCTTTTCTAACAACACTTTTCAACAATCAATAATTACCGGTAAGTATTGAATGAGATTTAAAATTCTCATTTGATTTTAATTGGTATAAAATTTGAACATGGCAAATTAATTGAAACAAACCAAATAAGCGATAAATTGTGAAAACAAATGTATATTAATTTGTAATAAAACTAAATTCATAACAAAGTATTAAATTAGAAAACATTCGAAAATAACAATAAAATGTAAAATTGAGTTAAATATATGGATTCGCGTCGACCCGTAGTCTACTTCCGGACCACTTGTATGAGCGCGTATTCACCCGTTTCTCTCCAGTTGTCCGGAAACGAGTCAATCCGTCGCAACATTTGCTGGTCTTCGACGCCGACGACGACATCGGCTTTGATGGTCCGGAGCGAGAGAAGGGTCGTCGGGAGGAATCCGCGCAAAGACGTCGCGAAAGGCACGTCTAGTCTCCAGTTGAGATCACCCGTCAGTTTGCGGTAATTCAGGTCTCCCTTAAAGACCACTAAATTCGCTTCACTTAGGCTTCGGTACAATTCGGGCGAAATCGCCGACATTTGGCTGAAGTCTTGCGGAAGAGTCCAGAACTGGTCGTCGATTACAACCCATTTGCCGCTCGTTTTGTAATTAATCCACTTCTTCGCCAAATCCCTGACAAACGCCGAATGAGTATTGGAATCGTTGGCCAAATGATTCAAAAACCAATCGAAGTCTTTGGTCATGACGTCGGACACAAACCACGGAATCGACTTAACGTAGATTTTGACGACACTCTTGTCGCCCAAGAGTCCACTCAAATGCAAGAACTCGATGAGACATAAGTCGGTAAACAACTCGAAACCCGAGTTATCCAAAACGAGACTCAATTGCATGTCTTTCGTAGTCGCGGCGCAAGTCTTCACGTAATCCCACAAATCATTCAATTGGTTGACAATTATCTTATCTCTCAAATGAACCAAATCTTCGGTCGGATTCTTCGATTCGGACACTTGATTGCCGGACGACAGCGAGAGATCACATTTGTTGCCCCAAAGAGACAATTCGACGAATCGGAAGAATTCGGTCTTAACGTCGAAGTTCGGGCGGCTTTGCAACGCTTGCAGAGAAGTGGCCAACACTTCGACGGCAGTCATCGACGACTTCAGCGCTTCTTCTTTCGGTTCATTGAACGGATCGTATGTTTGGATATATTTGCTTAACTCGAAGGCCTCTCGGATTCGCCGATAGAGATAACACTCGGCGTAAAGCCATTGGCATTCAAACCAAAGCGGATCCGTTCGGAACTCATTCTTATAGTCAGTCATATATTTGTTCCAAATCCGGACGTCCGCGGCGTTCGACACCAATTCGACTAATGGTTTGTTTGTTTGCAATTCGTTGCGGAGTTTAGCCAACCGTCCGATCGCGTCCTTCATCTCCTGTTCCGCTTCGAGTCGGTGCTCACTGTCGACGACTCCCGCGTCGACTAATGTCTTCACTTCGCGACACGTCGTGTCAATCGCTTTGGTTAGTATCACCGGAAGTCTATCGGCGACCGTCCTGTAGGCGAAGGTGCCCTTGAATTTGGCCGACAGGGCTTCGGGTATCTTCTGGTCACTCATTCGGTTAATCGGTATTTAAATCTTAAAAATAACACAATTTTGACGAAAAAATGATAATCAGATGTTCAGACAATCACTGCTTTAACGGCCGGCAGAGGTCGCGCTCATCGCTCGTCTGACTATCGCCTGTTTGGCGAACCAATAGAGAGAAAGCATTGAAAGACTTGTATTCAACACAAACTGAACGCAATTTTTCCCACTTTTCAGATGTCATTCAAATCGGTTTTAAACTATTGATTGGATTTACTGATTGTTTTGCAATTCTAGTCAAACACATAGCGATGGGTCGGATACGTAAGCGTCGGTCGCGGAAAGCGGGCGAAGACACGAAACCGACGGCCAAATCGATTGCTATTAAAAAGACTAAACCCGAGACCAAAACAAAGTCTAAACCAAAACCCAAACCGAAGACGACTTCCGTCACAGTCGTGAAGATCTCGAAACGACTTCAGCAGAAACTGGTGGCCAATGCCGAGACAACTGACCCGACGGTTCCGACCAATTCGACGCAACCGCTGGCTGTGAACGGAGAGGCATCGGCCGGCAAACGGCGCCGAAAGGCCGCTAAGAGCGCCGATAGCCAGACCTTCACTCAAAGGTTGCGCACATTCTCGACATTAGACTCGGAATTAATTCGCAATTAATTTGAATTAATTTCAATTTAATTTCAATTTTGTTTTTCGTTTATCTGTAGAGAAAAGAAAGCATTTTATGAGAGTTTGTCTGAAAACGGCTTTAATATCATAAGTAATGAAAAGGTTTTGCAAAAACTTTTTCCGAATCGATCGATCACTGAAATCAAGTAATTACTATATTTTCTAATCTATTATTTAATTTAATAATACATTTCGTTTGCGATTTATTTGTTTATTTACTTTTTGTTTTTGTTTAACTCTTTTTTATTGATAATTAATTGTTTTTCAATTTGTTTTTCTATATCTATTGTAGAATTTAATTATTTTTGACTCATTTTTCCGTTAAATATAGGGTTTAATTGAAGGCATTATTTATTCATTTGATTAAATTTTTTTGATTAATAGAAATAATTATGAATTGAATTGATTTTTGTTTTATTTTTCATTGTTTTGTTTAATGAAATTATTTATTTTGTTTTACTTTTTGCGGAGAATTTTTAACTTGAATTAAATAATTAGAGCTTTTATTGAATTTTTCAATAACTTATAATTTTTTCTAATTATCAATAATTATTTTTCTGGGCTTTGAATATAAAATTGAGTTAATTTTGTTTTTTAATTACGGTTTGCATTCATTCCTCGATTTTAATTAGATTTGCATTTAATTACATTTCAGAGCAATGATTGATAGCTATTCGCGAAGAGCACAAGAGCTGAACCGCCGGAGCGACGAAACGGCTGACACGGACTCGAATTCGTGTAAACAGCCGATTGAGAAGTGGTTTGATTTGATCCATCAGTTGCTTCCGAACCCCTCGAAAAGGGACGACATTTCGGCGCTTTTCGCCGAAGTGTTCGCCGAACTGACGAATTGGGTGAAAGTCGAGTCGCCGGCAGATGCGGACGTCGAGCCGGAACTGGTGCCGAACTACAGCGCGATCTACGGCTGCATTCGGGACGCACTTAACGGCCGATTCGCGCAACAGTTGCAACCGATCGACGCGTTCGTTGTCGTGAAGCTCATCGAAGAACTCAAACAACTTCTGGTGAACGACGAATACGAAGAGGAGTCGGAGTTCTTGAGCTCTGGCCAGTGGTGGCAACAGAGCGACCAGAAGTCCGATGCGGATGAGTTTCAATCGGTTTATCGGCAACGACAGCAACAAAATGCCAATGAATTGAAGGCAAATGCGAACGAATCGGTTGGCGAACACTCGTCCAAAAGCGCCAAAACTAGTCAGCAATCGAGTAACTCGACTACCGCTCCGGTAGGAGAGCCCGAAAGCGGCACTTCCGGTGATGTGTCTGATCTGACGAACGCGACTCCGAAGGCTAGCGTCGAAGAGCTGTTGTCATTACCGAAGTTCCGAAAGATCGTCGAATGCCTTAATCCGCTCAAAGTGTCCACTCGTTTGACGCGAAAACAGTGCAATCGCTGGCAATAACACAAAAAGCGTTGCATTTCTTATTGTGATTCGTATTAAACAATTATTAACTCTTTTTAAAACTTTCATTGTATTAATTCATTCGGAAATTTATTGAAATTATTTCATCACATTTCGTATTATTCTTTGATCTAATTTTTTGAAATAAATAATTGATTTTTTGAAATAACATAAAAGCCTTTTAGTCAATAAACTAATTACGAATTGCTTTTATAATACAATTATTGCACAAAATATACAGTGTATTCGCTTAGAGGCGTAATAATTGAATTTAGATTAGAATCGGTTTTACAATTAATTAGATTAGACGTAAAATAGTCGATCGCTTTTAGATTAGAAATGGCATTAAATCCGAAACTAAAATATTAATATTTGCCAAACATTTCGGGTTTTCGAGACTTTTTATGCACTTCTCTCTCAATTGCATTCAATTTATTTTATTTGAAAAATAATGAAAACATTTGTTATATTTCGTGAATAAGAAAATTAAAATATTTTTCTAATTCGTTATAATCTTTTTGTGAGAACTGTTTGATATGCTCTTAGTTTTAATGTAAGAATTATTTATTGGTTTTTAGACTTAATGTTTCGTATCTAAACCGCATAATCTCTAAAACTTTTAAAACTTTTTAATATGTTTCTCGACTTTTAAAGCGAATAATTTAATAGTTTTTGTGAAAAAAAACGACAAATGAATTGCATATCAAAGAGTAGTTTAGTTTAAATGCAGTATTTGTTTTGAATGAATGGCAAAACACGCGAAACGAGATTTTGTTTGACTTGAAGTCAAATTTTGTTATTTATTATGAATTTAGTTCTTGAAAAGCGTTACAAATAAATAAATATTTGAGATAATGCTTACGATTAGTACAATGTATGAAATAAAAAGGACAAAAATTTTGTTTTCAGACCCGAATCTCACAAAAACTCATAATAATAAAAAAATATCCAATGTATTTGTGTCCAGGTCAACACTAATATGGGCTGAAAGCTATAATTTAACCAAAAATTTTATTGTAACAACAAAGGATATTTAAATTAATTTCATACATGCTAGTAAATTGCATATTTAAATAACATAATACTCTTTTAGTACGATATAAATGCGTTAAAGGATTTCTAAAACAAAAATTAATTAAAAACATAAATCTATTTTATTTCGGAAACAATTCGATTTGTCGTCAATTATTCAATAAAAACAATATAAAAACCGAATCGATTAACACGAAGCAAAATTAAGAAACTTTCTAACATGCAGTTTTTATCATTAAATGCAAAAACACTGTATCCGGGTTTTCAATATAATAGCATATAATTAAATACATATTTATTATAAAACTTATTTATTCTATGTATGCGTAGAAAAAATCAATTAGAGCAATTTTGTAACTGCTTTATAATATCGAATACTTTCATCTAAATCTTGCATGTTGCAAATTTATCTATACATTCAATCAAATTTGTAATTAGTAAAGTTGTATCAAAGTTGTAAATTAATCGATTAATCGTTAAAATATTAATCTCTTATATCAATAATATTTTGTATTCTTTAAGAAATTAAAATTTTTGCATTATATCTATTTTTTTGATTATTTAATAATTGAACAGTGAAGATTTGAAGTAAAAATTGAGTAAAAATAAATCGATTCAATTCTGGGTTTGGTGTGGGTCGGGTAGTTAGTTAGAAATATTCAAATGAGCATGCATAAATCCATTAAAACTAGTCCAAATCGGATTTCGCCAAATCGCGCCAATCCGGGCGATAGCAGTGCGTAAGCGTTGGGTCACGTATTGAGAACAGAGACGTGAATCTAAAATTGTGCCTCAAATTAGCTTTTCTTTTTGCCAGTAACAAGTAACTTTACTTTTCCGTTTTTTCTAAACTGTAAGATCCGATACGCTCTCAGTCTTACGCTGTGTTTTGTTTACAATATAAAACTTTTATTATTTTTCTGGTATTTAAGTTTTAATCAGATTTTTCACTCTTTCGACAATAACTATCGTTTTTGAACTCTAACTCTATATAGCGTTTAAATGCGGAGACTATTCAAGAATTGAGGTTTACTTTCGCTTTTCCTCTCCTGTTCCCCGACTCGAGCATTAATTTCATGTTTTTTTCGAAAACAATTTAAATTACAATATAATGGAAAAGTTTTTTCTCTTTGACACAAACTGTTTTGTGTTTTACTTTTTTGCCTTTTATGTTGCAATCGATTTAGCGTTTAATGAATGAATAAAAAACTTTTGGTTTTTGTTGATCTGAAAAGTAAAGAGTTTTCGCTTTTTCTTCTTTATTAGGATTCAATCGCTTTTATCGCAATATTTGACTTAATTTTTTGTATTCATTAAAAATTAAAATTTTTGTATTATTCTTATTAATTTGAATTGAATGATAATTTTTAAGTTAAATAATAATTAGTTTAAGTGAAAAAATGTTCAAACGTTTGGAACTATACTCTCGGCTGAGATGTAATGATTGATTCGCTTTGAGTGAATGCAAAAATACGAGTTTCGACTGAATATTTAAGCAGTTTTTTGCAATAATTGTTTGGATTGTATGATTTACGTGAAAATATTTTTCCATCATGTTTAATTTGGTGAATACGCCCGACAACAGACCGCTCACTCCTCGCAATTACTTTCGCTTTTCTCGCTATCGAATCGTTTAATCAATTCTTGGATTTAACTCATTGTCAGTCATTCAGTCATTGCATTCGAGACCGAAATTTAGGCCTAAATTGAAGCCCACTTTCCGATTGACTACATTATTCAAATCAAATTAATTTTAAATTTTCCCACTATTTGTGCATTTGTTTTAATCCGATTTGAATTAAATTTACATTTTTTAGGTTTTTATTTGAATTAAAATTTAAATTGCACTTCCTTTTAGTCATTATTTTGCACAGAGTTTTAGTACAGAATTGTTAGAATTAATTCAATAATTTCTCGAAATATTCTTCTCTGGCATTAAAGGTGTTTTCAATTACTAATTATTTCGAATTTTATTATTATTTTCTTAAATTATTGCTTTTAATCCAAAGAATTCTTTTTTTGTTATTGTTTTCAATTAAAATAGTATTAAAATAAGAAACAATTTTTGGAGAAATAAAAAAATAATAATTTAGTTATTGTTATAAACAATAGACGTGAGAAAAAAGGAGAAAGTTTTGGTTGAATAAGAGAATTAGTTTTCTCGGTCTTAGCCTTCCAGTAATGTTCGGACTTTTCTTAATTAAAAAAAGCGAAAACTCTTTTATTTTTAATTTATAACATCTTTCAAGGCTATGGTCTAAGAAAACGAATAAAAAGTATCGCTTTTCTCAACATTTAGTGAAGTTTTATGATTTCCCGCATTGACCTCAATCTTGTCATTTGTTTTCAACAAATTATTCGCTAAAAATGTATTCATTTAATCGTAAGGTTTGGAGAGAGAGAGAGAGAGAGAGAGAGAGAGAGAGAGAGAGAGAGAGAGAGAGAGAGACCGCAATTTTGTGCGAAACTAAACTTTTTTGGTCGCTCTTTATCTTCTAGTTTTGCGTACATTTATTGCATTTATGAAATCGATTGCATCTCAACAACCGCTGGAATACAAGTTTTTTCTCTCTCTCGACGCCGAGAATCGCATTTTACAAAAACGGATGACCCGATTGGAACGGAACGGGAGCACCGGCTCAGACGCCACTACATCTCACCCTAAAAGTGGTCTCTAAAAGGCATTTAAATATATTGCATATTTTATTTTAAAATTGCGTTAAAATTAGTTCAAATATTGAAAGTAAATATGAAAATCCAATCGAAGGAAAATAAAAGAAAATATTGAATTCAAACAAAATTATTAAATAAAAAAAAAGTTTTAATAAAAGCGAAAAAACGGCTTTCGCTGCGAAAAGTGCGAAGAGAGCCGAAAGAGCGCTTCAAAGCGTTTGTATCGTTTAGTAAACAATTTGCAGTCAAATAGAGTCGAAAACATCTTTTTCTTGCATTCAATTCAATCTAAAGTTTTATATAATTTCGCAAACCTTGAGATTCAATTCAATTCAATTCAATTCAATTCTTAGGGTATGAGCGCACAGGCAGTACTGCCAGTGCCTTAAGGGATGGGTCAGGCATGGGGTGGGTCGACATATATAAGACTATAAGCTGTTCAGTCAGAACCAGGAAAAATTCATTTCGTATATTGTTTTGCCCAAAAACATACAGTGTAAAACTTTTTTTAATATCAACTAATATTTTGCAACGAAAAACAAAATCAACAAAAAAAGAGAACAATTTTATTACGTTTTCGAAAAATATATATTTATATTCTGTGTCTTTCGAGCCCTCGAGAACTGTAAGCGTTATTATTAGATTCGCTAAAAGTTATCATTTAATACAATCTTGTTATTAGATTATCGATCCAAAACAAAATAAGCAAAAAACGAGATTTTATTCCGATTTTTGATTTGTCCGCTCGATATCAATCACTGCGAGAGAGGCTGAGACAGGGAGAGAGAGAGGGAGAGAGCGGAGAGAGAAGGAGAGAGAGAAGTGGAGAGAATTTTGTTGCTAAAAGTTTTTTGCTCTTAAAGTCTTGTGTCTGTTGTGCGACGGCTTCCTATTGGAGAAGTTTTCTCTTCTAATAGAGATTTAATAGTTTTTAATAGTTTTCTCAGATCTCGACTTCCGAGTAGTGAGTGTTTGACTCTCGGCTTCGCAACACTACTGACACGACATTAATATTAGTCTCATATTAATGAGAAAAAGTTCTTAAAAGTTATTGAAAAAGTTTTTCATTTAATTGATTTGTTTTTTCATTTATCGCTTCGACTTCGAAGACATCTCGAAAAATGAGACTTTTATTAGTGATGTTCGGAGTGTTGAGTGCGCTCTCACTCACGGCTTCGCAATACACGTATATATTCGAAGTTCAAGACGAGAATCGCGGCCCGAAGTCCGAACTGTTCGGCGATTTATCGCAATTTAAATTCGTTCCGCCGTCTCAGCTGCCCAGGAGTCCGGCGCCGCCTCGTGTGCCCACACCTGCCGTTCAGCCGCAGCCGCAACCGATTGCCCGAAGAGAGGATCAATGGGAAGACCAACCGGTAAGACGACAGCGGAATAGGCAACTGAGTGGCGC
>JAQIXC010001967.1:0-12383 GCA_034697605.1 Metabelba pulverosa
ATAATTCAGTCAATCGAACACTGAATGAGACTTTCGTTTCGACTTTCGCTTTCATTAGCTTTCCGTCTAAACAGTATTCGCGGCTTATATTCACTCGATTTGGCGAACAATCACTTTTCGACTCATATCTGGCGTTTATTTTTGTTTTTTAATTAAATTAATTGCAGTTTTGATTTCAAGTGTAACCTAATATTGAATTTATTGGACAAAACTGTATTGAATCGCAAGTATTGCACGAATTGATCGATCGTTTCGACAACACATCTGTTGATTAGTCGACAATCGATTCGATAAACGCCGACAAGTGTTGACACAATTGAATAGATTAGTCACCGATTGGATTAACTCAATGCTCGACCGCCGCTATGGATGAAGACCTCATCTATTATCTACTGCTGATCCCGATCTCGATTCCGGTGACACTATTCTTCATGTTGTGGTCGTGGATGGGGTTCCAGCTCTTCATCAATAACTGACAGTTAATCGCAAATCAAAAACTTATTTCTCAAACAAACAAAAACTTTTTCCAATGAAATATCGGTTAAATAACTCGATTTAGGATTTAATCGCAAAATTGGGTTTAATTTTGTGATAAAACTGCAGTTCGTTTGTGAAGTCGTTTAATATAATACAAAATCGCGACAATCGCTGCCGGAGTCACACCCGGTATACGTCGGGCCGAAGCGATCTGCGGAAGAGGAGGGGAGAGAAGAGGCGGACACTTATTATCAGGTATTTCGACAACGATTTAACAGTTATCGTGAGTTTAGAGTTTAGGCAAACATTGCGTACAGTTTTCGGTTTGTGTTCGTCTAACATGTGCTTCACTTCATCGCTCAAACCTATGTTCGAGTTCTTGTAATTCATTTCCGGACTTATTTCTAACATCTCTTCGCTTTGGATTCGTTTGACTAACTCTTGCTGTTCTCTCCCGAACCGCTCGTAAAGCGCTTTCCGTTCGAACCAAACGAACGGCAATTAATTGAGACATTAAGTGATGTTTTGCTTCGAAGCCAATCGAGACATACCTTCGCATTTGAGTCGAGTCCGCAATATATGATTGCAATTAATTGAATTCAATTCGTTTGGAAACAGTTTAGCCATTTGTTCGACTGAACACTCGTTGTGTTCCAACATTTCAAATGCTCTGCGATTTCAATGCAAAATAGCAATTAAACCAATCAGTCAATTGAATGGTTTGAATGTCCGGCCAATTGGCCGATTGGCTAACGTTTTTTTAGATGTGGACTTGAATTGGACGGCCGTTGCCAACCGCTGTCCCCATTCGGTGATTGGCTTCGAGACTGACTTCAAGAAGCGTTCGCTTTCTTCCAAAACATGTTTCGTTCGACACATCCTTTCGTATCGCTCTTCAGACACGACTCCAATTTTATAGCCTTTTAACCCAAACCGTCATTAGTCTAAACCCATACTCGGGTGCAATGAGCGAACCTTTTTCGCTGAGTCTCAGGTCTGCGTTGTCGGGCCTTAAGAGAAGTCGGAATTCCGCTCTACTCGTGAACATACGATAAGGCTCTTCAGTGCCTAAAGTAGTTAAGTCATCGATAAGGACTCCAATATATCCTTCAGTTCTGCTTATAATTAGCGGCTCTTTGTTGAGACACTTCGCCGAAGCGTTAATTCCCGCCACCAGTCCCTGTGCCGCCGCTTCTTCGTAACCTGTATTCCGATTAGTTTCAAGTTTAAATAATTATACAATAGTTTATGCATGCTTCTGTGAATATTTTGGCATTTCCATTAAAGTCTAAAAGATGAAAGTAAAATTTAGCAAAACTACTGCTAAAATATCAATTAAATTAAATTGCTTTTAGGCTTTGGGTAAAAGCTTAAAAAAGCATTATAATTTTATTTAACTGCCAGAATTTTATTTGGAAAACTAAAATAAGAGTTTATATAATATATTAGATTGCAATCGATGTCTGTTCGAGTCAATAAGGCTTAGCTCTAAGGCTTTACCGGTATATATACCGTATATAACGATCCAATTCTTATCTCTTTTTTTGTTTGTTATTATGTATTAATAATAATAGAAAGCATTACATGTGAAGGAAATGCTTGGCATAGCAGAGAAGAAGAGTAGAAATGATATAAAAATAGTTAAAATATTGATTTTAATCGCAAAATGCTTTCCTGTAGTGCCGTTGATCTGTCCGCACATAAAGAGATTATCGATTCGTAATGTCTCTAAAGTAGGCTTTAGTTGTCGCGGATCTATGTAATCGTATTCCACGCCATAACCCGGTCTTAACATTCTGGCCCTTTCGAGGCCCGGTATAAGTCGTATGACCTGCTCCTGGATTTGTTCGGGAAGAGTACACGATATGCCGTTCGGGTAAATCACATTCGAGTCGAGACCTAAACCATGATATTCATGTCATGTACGCACTATAGCCAATGTGCCCCTACCCTACCCTACCCTACCTTCGGGTTCGAGCCAGATCTGGTGCTTCCTATCCTTGAACTTGTCGACTTTGGACTCGATGGAGGGGCAGTACCTGGGTCCGCGAACCTCTTCCCTCACGTGCCGACTCAAGTGCATTGACTCACTAACCAAATCCGAGACCTCTTTGTTTGTGAACGTAAGCCAAGTCTTGATTTGTTCGCTTTCCTGACTCACAAACCATTACATGTTTTAATCGAAACAATTGCCAAATAATAGACAAATAATAGCCGTTTCGTACTTTAATCCAAACGTTTTCATTCATGAATGAGAAGGGAAGGGGAGGCGAGTCACCACTCGTTGATTCCAAACCTCTGTAGTCTATGCTATTACTTTCAATCCTCGGAGGAGTTCCTGATTTCAAAGCAATTATTTGTCGTTACAAACAGTGAAGACAGAAGTCATGCATTAAGAGTAGATCTAAACCCGTCTTAAGTCTTCCCATCTTAAAGCCGGCCGTTTCCAGAGTATTGCCCAAACCTACTGCCGGTGCGTCTCCTATAGTCAATATGCCATTCAAATACAGAATATACAGTTATATTTTAATGTATTGGAGTTAATCCAAATGTTTACCCAATCTTCCGGCCGGGTATGTCTCAAGTCCTATATTAATCATTGCCCTCAAGAATGTTCCGGTGGCTAACACTACTGTCCGACTCCTTATATGCTGGCCGTCACCTCATTTGAGAAATTATTCGAAAGATTATATTTCAATTGATTGCAAAACTAAGTTATATTAATCACTCGTAACGACTCCATTGCATTCGAGTCGATCTCCTCTTCTCGTGACAATCAAGTCTTCGACGGAACAGGTTTTGATGGTCAGATTTGGCGTTTTGTTTAGTATTTGGTTTTGCATCTCTTGTTTGAATAGTTTCCGATCGATCTGAGCCCTCCAACCCTTTCCCAAACAATACACTAATTAAGCGCCAAATTATGGTATTTGCAATCAATCGCTTTACCCAAACAGCCGGTCCTTTCGCTCGGTTTAGAACTTTGTACTGAATGCCCGACAGATCTGCGGTAATCACTCATAAATTATTTGCTTCTAAACAGTTTCTCCAAATTGTATCTACAGCCTAGGCCCTAGGATGTAGGTCCTAGAGCCTAGTTATCTGATATTTTATTTGATAACTATTTTACGGGTTGTTATGGAAAGTTTGGTTATTAAATATATTTGTATATAATTTATATCATATTTTGTCTGCTTTTCGAAACTACTGAACCGTTTGGTTAGCACTCGAACACAAATTCTGATTAATTGACTCTCATATGGAATCACACGATAGACTCGGATAGAGAGACAAGTCATTAGTTATTTATGTCAAACATTGTAAGACTAATTGTGCGGAACAGTTGCGTTTGATTTACCGCATATTTTAGCGCATATGCCGTCCATCGCATCAATTTCTCGCATGAGATGTCCTTTTCCTATACCACCAAACGCTGGATTGCACGACATCTCACCTAACAGTCGATAATTAGTCGTTTGTCTCGAAAGCGAGTATTTGTTTGAAATTTCCTAATAATGAGATAACAAACCAATGGTTTCGGTCTTGTGTGTGACCAGCAGTACATTACTGCTCATACGAGTGGCCGCTCCGAGCGCTTCGACACCTGCGTGTCCGCCACCGATCACTATCACATCGAAGTCCACATTTGATTCACTTAATTGTCGCAAACTTCCACTCAATTGTCTTAATAAACCATTTGATGATCTAATGAGAGGATAACGACTCAAACAATGCATTGTTTTCTGCTTTATATCACTTAAACCAATCTCTATGTACAGACTTTTAATTACTATTTATTCTATAATTAAAAAACTAATTATTTAAATCAAAAGCATTTAAGTTTAAAAGTGTGTAAACATTAAGCGATGTTTTGCGCAGATTCTGCACTACATCTACCGACTCGTGGCTGCGATTCGCTCTCAGATGGCAGTCATAGCAATCCATTTGCGGGAAATTGATTGAAAAACTTTTGCGCAAAACTAGAAACTCTATTCCCTATCGCACAGTCAGCGTAGGCCGTGCTGTCCATTTCGTTTGCGATTTACTGCAGTTTGCTTTACGCTATTATATCACTACAAAACCCTCGGCTCAAGTAGTTATATAATAGTGAAGAAAAGTTTATTTGCTTTATAATTCGTTTTCGCTATAGTTCTGTCTGTGATTTGCTTCTAATATCTATTCATTTCGTAATTCGTACACAACTTCTACAACAACTATACGACAACTTTCGCTGCAATTGTTAAGTCGATATATTGCAGTCAAAAGCAAGTGTTTGACAATTTGTTAATATATTTCTTGCGGACAATGTATACGACAACAGCTTTATTGACTGATATCTGACTTTTTATAAAACAGTTTTGTTTAACGATTTATGAGTTTATTTCGAAGTTTTCAATAGAATTCTATTGAGAATTAACTTTTAATTAAAGCTTAGAAAACATCATCTTTTAGTAGCAAATAATCATTAAATAAAGACTTATTTTATTTTATTCGCATTCGTTGCAGTCGTTTCGATTCGCCACTCAATCTGCTGACAAAAAACCCGATAAAACGATTGGAAAGATTCAGTTCTACAGCTATAGTCGAAAAATATGTTAGATTTGAGCCATTCTTAGAGCGAATTATTAGCGCCGATAGTCTCGTCAGAATCGAAAGTCTCGTTTAGAGTGAATGAGTGAAGCATTCGATGAGCAATACGTGAAATAATGGGCGGAAGGACTCTAAAGCGATACGTTCTCATCGGACTATTCTCTCTCATCTCAATCGGACTCATCTATCAGTTCAGTTACCCGACCTGTTTTGCACCGCACAATCACCAAAACCAATGGATCGCACCCGAGGTTTGCTCATTTTACCCACTATTTCTCTAACATATCTAATTTTATCGAAATTAACAAGATTTTATCTAATTTTATATTTATATTGCCATTTTATTATTTTTCTTCACACAATTTTAAATTGTACAGTATATTGCTATTGAAATCTGATTTATTATTAGATATTATCCATAGTTTGAATGTTCAATCAGTTGTTAAAATTTGGTCTAATTTTAGATAAGTTTTGTCAATCGTCAGCAAAATTAGCAAATTATTGATAAGAAAAAGTCGCAAATATGTCGATAATTGCTATTTCTATTCAAATATTGAGTACAGAATAAATGAATTTAATTAATTTGGTCCACATCTGACATAATGATCTAAATATTATATCAATTGTTAGTTATATTCTAATTATATTCAATACTTTATATAGAATTCATAATTTTTTAGTAAATTTTCGTTGATTGCTTAGATTTTAAAATTATAATTTATGAAAATATGTTATTTTCAATGTAATGCAATTAATAAAACTTAACTGAAAAACTTTCATTACTTAAAGCGAATTTGCATTAAAAGCATTTCACTAATAGTCAAACGCAGACTGAAAGCAGTGGCGAAAGCAGTGGCACTCATATCATATGAATTTCAAACAAATCCAATTCAATTGATCGCTTAATTCATTAATTTTGATTAGACGTTAGGTCTTAACATGAAGTGTTCGCAAACATGTTTTCTTATTTCCAAACGGCTGCACATCTCAGCTTTAGCTGTGCTCGAAATTTATACATTCTAAATTCGTTTTTACATTAGTTATTCGAAACGAAATTTACGATTTAACATCACTTCTCGATTTGAAGAAAGTGCTACTTTTCTGATTAAAAAGTGAGTTTTGTGTAGTTGTGAGAAAAAATAAAATTCAAATTAAATATTTATAACGTTTATTACGAAACTTTTAAAAAGCGTTTCGCAAAACTGTTAGGATTTAGTCGAAACTCGAATATTAATAGCATTTTATAATTGCATTAAAATTTCCTCTTATTTCGATTAATTAGAGTTTGACGTTAATTTCGATTGACATTTAAATTTAGAATGCAGCAATTTAATTAAAGGTAATTCAATGCGATGTTGAGCTTCTATCACTTCCTCTCAAGAGCATTTCAAATTAAATTATTTTAAAAGTTTTTCGTTTTACAACCAACTTTTTAAGCTATAATGTATGTATTTATTAAAATATTCACTAAATATACAAGTTTGTTTGAGAAAACATTTGCCGCATATTTTGTTCTAAATTTAACAAGTTTATTATTTTATTTTTGCTTAGAGTTTATTAATTACATTTATTTAAATGATCAAGAATTTTTTAGTCAATCTGTATTATTATATTTATATCGCCATTTGCCTAATTATTATTAAATATTCTTGCCATTTGATGACATTTGAATATTTACTGTGAATTTTGTTTTGGCTAATGAATAGTTTATTTTATTTGCTTTTCTTAAGATATTTGTCTTTTGAGTTACTCTTTTCAAGTAGAGATGTAATTCCATGTTGTCAGGTAGTTCTGCTTAATTAATCATGCTATTTATGCTTTATATAAATTAAATAAAATGAGAAAATTAAGCATAATCAATTTGAATTTGAACAATACTCAAATTACTTAAGAATATGCCGGGCTTAACAGTATACAGGTATAACAGTTCTACCATGATTAAATTGAGACACAAAATATAATTTATATGTTTAAAATGCAAAGCACCGGAAGAGTATATATTTATCACATGAAAGTAAATTTATTCTTTTTAAACTCATTTATTGTTTGGTTGCATTTTTTCTACACCGATTACTTACAGTTGCGTTGATTTTTGTTAAGCAAATTATTTCTTTTGAATTTCAAATATAATACATACATACTGTGTAAACTCGAATTTTGAAAAAACATATTTATTGTAGAAGACGTAGAGTAGGGCTGACTGCAATTGTACAGTACTATAGACATGAAAAAAAATTTTTTTTGTCTATTTTTTCTTTTATTTTGCCCTTTGTCATGATCAAGTTTAAATTAATTTACTTTAAAACGTTCAATAGAAACGAATTCAGCACCAAATTAATCAATAAATTGGAAATACTTGTTAAAAACAATAAACAAAATACCCGAAAGCGAAGGTTATTTCAAAGCGACCGACAATTATGTAATTGGGTTTCCGTAGGCTCTCCGTAACCCTTTGGGAAAGGGATTCGAAGTTAACTCAGAGAATACCAACGACTAAATGACTAATCGCTTGAATTGAAGCCTTGAATTAATTAGCAATATATAGCAAGAAAGTTTTTAAATGAATAAATAGATAAACAATAAATGCTATTTTATTAGTTATATTCTAAATTGGTTTTCTAAATGTGTTAAATATTAAAATATGTAATGAATTCTAAGAGTATTGTTTGACTTTTTGATATACTGTTAACTGTATATTGTTATGATTTAGTTAATGACGAAGTAATTGGTTCCGCTCTATAAGACCAATGATTTAATATAAAGTCGAGTTTTATATCTTAGTCTCGACTATAACTGAATCCATTATTCAGTTCATAAGTGCGAAGCAATGATATATTAGAAGACTTTCTTTTGTTGAAAGAATATTCTGTTTTGACTAATATTCTATATTTTTATATATGATTTGAAAAGAATTTCAAGATTTAGAGACATTTTATTGCTGTAGAGATGGAAATAGTAAAGCATTAATCGGATCATTAAATTGCAAACTTTGATGACTTTATATGCATTTCTAGCGCTTTGTGATGAGCGGTGAGGAGGGAATCGGCGAAACGAGCCATAAGTTCGTCTATAATCGATATATGCCTCTCATCTTCATCGGAGGAATGCCCAGAAGTGGGACAACACTTCTGCGGGTTCTTCTCGACGCACATCCCGACATCCGGTGCGGGGAAGAGACGCGAGTTATTCCTCGACTACTCGGGTTTCGCCAGTCATGGCTCAAAGCGCCGTTCGAATCGCGTCGACTATCAGAGGCCGGGATTACACCAGAGGTTCTCGACTCTGCCGTCGGAGCCTTTATATTGGAAATTATTGCAAAACACGGAACACCGGCGCCGAGACTCTGCAATAAAGATCCGTTCACTTTGCGTTCAGCTGTTTATTTGAGATACCTGTTCCCAAACGCCAAGTTCATTTTCATGATACGAGACGGCCGGGCAGTTGTCCACTCGATTATCAGCAGAAAAGTAGGTTTCCGAGAGAGAGAGAGAGAGAGAGAGAGAGAGAGAGAGAGAGAGAGAGAGAGAGAGAGAGAGAGAGAGAGAGAGCAGACATTGAACTCTATACTGATTAATAAATATGACTTTACCTATAGGTGACTATTTCCGGCTTTGATTTAAAGGATTTCCGTCAATGCCTGAAGAAGTGGAACAGTGCGATGACTGCAATGGTAAGGCCTGACTGTATAGCCCATACAGTGTTCTTTAGTGTCGCGCTTACACTCTATGCTTTAGTGTAGGCTTAGTAGAGAACTGCGAATTATAGGGTTAACTCTAAGCATAGATTCGCTCGTTTATACTCAAACTCACTATAAGACTAATCTTTCATTCATTGCTTATGGCGTTCGGCTGAACAGCACTACCAGTGCCAGCAGTTGGGAAGCTCCGTATGCCTTCCCGTGCATTACGAACAGCTGGTACTCCAGCCGAAAGTGTGGCTGCAGAAGATCCTTGGCTTTCTGGAGGTGCCCTGGAATGAGTCGGTGCTCCATCACGAACAGCTCGTCAACAAACGCAACGGAATCTCATTATCCAAGTATTGACACATTTGAGAGTTAAGACTATTTTGACACTAATTGACAATTTGTCTCAATTCTCGTCCATAGACTCGAGCGGTCGACAGATCAAGTGATTAAACCGATAAACATTGAGGCGCTGTCCAAATGGGTCGGACAGATCCCCGACGACGTAGTGCGAGACATGGCGAGTGTGGCGCCGATGTTGGCGACGCTCGGCTACGACCCGAACGGCAATCCTCCGAATTATGGCAAACCGGATGAGTTCGTCGAACAGAATATGAAACAATTGGAACGGAATAAAGAGGATTGGAATGCAAAGCAAAAGGAGTTAATGAGTATTAGGGAAACGATTCGGAATAGTCTCGTCAAACAAAAGGCTAATAACGCCAACAATGACATCAACGACAACGACAATGTCGTGAAGACCAACGAAGTGCTCGACGGCGGCCAACGCACCGGTGATCTCGACAAAGCGGTCGGCCCTCAACAAAGTGCTACTGAGTTGACGAAACATTTTTAGTTCAATTAAATTAACAATTAGTCAACAATAGAGTTGTGCTGTTGTGGACTCGGACTCTAAGACTAAGAGACGAACAGATAATATGAGAAAATATCAAATTTCCAAATCATTCATTCGTTTTGTGAAATAGTTTTTGTGATAAATTGACTTATTTTGTGATATAAACCAAATATAAAAAGAACACTATTTTGACAAAAACAGCTATTTTTGAATAACTGGCGAAAACTATGAGCACAGCCTTCGGTGCAATCAGTGTTCCTCAAACCCAACCTCAACGGCATATCTCTGGACGTTATCCTCTCATTCGTGCCATACTTTGCGCTCATTTCGTCATTTAGTTGTTTCTCTAATTTTATTTCTATTTTATTCTTACTTTTTATTTATTTGTTTTTAAAACATTGTAAAGTAACAAGTAGACATTTGTAATTAATGATCGATTTCTGGTATTGTTTAACACATGTCTGAAGTCTAGAAACAAATTTACTTTCGACTCTGTTTTTTCGATTAAATCCAAAAATACAAAACCAAAACACATCTAATATAGTAATAAATACAAATCAATAACCATTTTTCCACCGATTGTTAAACATTTTATTTGTGTTTTTGATATTATAAGAAATTTTCTATTCATATATAAAATGAGCAAAACTGACACTTCGTTTGAATTGCCTTTCGTTTACTCGACTCTGTCTTTGAGCCAATCCTTCAAATAAGCGATTTGTTGAGCGACGCTCTGTTTGCCGGTCCCCCCCTTCACGCGGTACTGGTTTACACTGTTCTCGAAATTCCAGATATCTCTGATATCTTCATCGAAATAGTTTCTAATTTTATAATCAAATCGGTTTATGAGTTTGACATTAGAATGCGTTCAACAGTTTATATGTATTACGAAATCTCTTTCAAGACATTTAGCGGCAAAAAGTGGATTTCAGTTCCAAGTCGTTCAGCAGTGGCCACCACATGACCGGCCAATGTGTGCGACTCTCGGAACGATACCTTCAATCATATGAGAGTCGTATTATTGTTTAGTTAGTCCTATAATTCTATAACGGCTTTGATTGAAGAAATTATAGCTAAAGACTCACTCCTTTGCGAACCAAATAGTATGCGATATCTGTGGCCAACATATCACTGCTTAAGGCTTCGATGCATTTGTTTCGATTCAACTGTTGATTATAATTTTTATTTAATATTAGTTTAATTTAATCTAATTGTTTGGCATTTTTAGTTAGTTTTGTGTTAAATCTAAAACAGAGTTTGCTTGATAAGTTGGTAAATTATGAAAGTTAATTACAGAAATTAACAAGGAGATATCATTGAAGCTTATAATTACAATTATCTTAAATAGACATTTTTACTAATATCTAAAATTGTTACTTGTTCAATTCATTTCAAGAGTACATGTTATAAAAAGCAAATATTTATTTAAATGTTTAAAAAGTATATTGTCTATTTTAATAATTATATATAAATAGATAAGTTGTTATTTAGCATGATTCTCATTACCGCGTATGACTCGAAAAGAACGCGCATGAAATAAATTTGAAGTGATTTATGACTTTTCAATATTTGCTACTAAATACATGCTAAACTAAATTAATAAATATAGAGTAATAAGCAGCGAACGGCTTAGTGTATCCTTTGCCACCTGTTCTCAATACTCTTCCCAATACCCAATACATCCGTTTTATTATTTGCTTTTTGTCTCATTTGTGAGAAAATAATAGAAAGACGTCAATAGAATTGTCAAAAAATCAAATCCTTATTGGAATAAATTGAATTCAACTTTCGATTAATTTTGTGATGCATCACACATATTAATTATCTAGATATATTTCAATAATACGCTCACCTTGAGTGTGTCTATAGCACCAGTAGCGACTTGAATGACATTTTTGATTGTGTCGAATGTGTCAAACATACCCTCTTTATCCTCCTATTAATCAAATTTATTTCAAAAATACTCTCTGAACTGAAAATTTTAATCAAATGTCAATTGAAAACTGATTTATACAAAATCCGTATTTCATAGACTAAGTTAGACTTTTGTTGAATACCTGAAGATCTTTGTTGAAAGTACTCGGAATTCCTTTGAGAACAACGAGTAGTGCTATCGTCTGAATCGAAATTGAAAATAGAATTTAATAGAAATTGTTGAATGAATAGCGAATCTGTGCCCACATTATACGAATGCGAGCGTAGAATACATACATTGCCCACAATTCTGCCCGTTTTGCCCCTAATTAGCTCAAGACTGTCCGCGTTCTTCTTCTGAGGCATCAAAGAGCTACCAGTGCTGAACGTCTCGGATATCTCAACGAAATTAAATTCTTTAGTACTGAATATAAGCAGATCTTCAGCCAATCGACTGAAGTGAGTGATTGTAAGTGCGGCCCAGAAGTGGAATTCGGCGATAAAGTCGCGATCAGACACTGCGTGCATACTATTCATTGAACACGAATTAAATCCCAACTCTTTAGCCAAGAAGTCTCTGTCGATATTAAATGGATTTCCGCTAATAGCGCCGCTTCCGAGTGGACAGACATTCATTCGGTTTAGAGCGGAGATGAGTCGTTCGCAGTCCTGCTCGAACATAAACCCGTAGCTCAACAACCAGTGCCCGAAATACACCGGTTGTGCTCTTTGCAGGTGAGTGTAGCCAGGCATTATTGCATCCGCGTATCTTTCAACGTGATTAAATATATTATTTGTACTAATTTGTAGTAATAAGATAAATGCAGAATTTGTTAGATCCCTCCTGCAAATCTTAGAATGTACAGT
>JAQIXC010001968.1:0-12381 GCA_034697605.1 Metabelba pulverosa
GTAGGTAAATTGTAATGCTCATAATTAAGAAACTATATTTTGCTCGTTGCGTCAATTTATACACTGTGCGTTTATTGTGCAAGCCAATTGAACTTGGTGATTTCGTGCCGGATAGCATTTCAAATATACGTAAAAATGTTGGCCTGACATTACTTTTTGCATTATAATAAAATATCAATTGAAATGTAAGATTTAGTATTGACCATGATATTATAGATAAACTATCATGATCGGGTATACCGAGAAGATAGTTCATGTTGCCAAACATAACATGCAAGTTTCTATTGTTTCCAAAAAATATCATCACAATTGACGCTTTGATCAATGCGAGTAAAATGATGCATGTTACAAAAGACGGATTATAAAGAAAATATCGCAGTGAATGAGATTGTTCCAAGCTTAATGTTAAAACAATTTTATGCAATTGATTAGCGGCGGTTGGAACGACCAGTATTTTCGGCTATAGTTTATTAACTATAATTAAATCCATTTTTTAAAAATTGATCAGTTATAATTATTTTACAAAATATATTTTCTTTATTATTTTGTATCTATATATTACTTAAATAACGTCTGCCTCGAAAGTAACTGGGGAAAAGTAGAACTATCTTTATATATCAATATTTTATATAGCTAGATAAATGTGAAAAATATTTAAACAATAATAATTTTGTTATTGCGGATTTCTAAATAATTATGCAAAATCTTTATATTAAATATGGATATATAAATAATATTCTTATAATAATTAATATGTACCTATAGCTAATTTGTAATTAGCATGTTTACGAAAATTTATCTAGGTTAATTAAAAACACAAGTTTTGTAATAAAATAAATGTATCATCGCTGCAATAAAATATATTTTATTGCAAATGTGCATATTATTATTATATTTTATTCTTTTAAAGGCTAACATTAAACATTTTTTAAATGTTAAAACTAATATTTCCAATTAAATTATTCCATTATTTTAAATAATATATTTCGTTATTTATTATGCATAATATATAAATTTTCGATTTTAAATGAGCTAATAATTATAGCAAGATAACAATTTAGAAATAAAAATTTTGAAAATAATTATGCATTAATTTTATATTGTATATAAATGATATTTATATAATAATTGTTATTTTCATATATTTAGTTTTTAATTATTATATTTATGAGAATTAATTTAGGTTAATTCAAAACATAAGTTTTGAAATAAAATAAACGTATAATTTGCATATAATTATATTTTATACCAAATGTGTAAACTTACTAATTTTTATATTTAACTAAATAACATTTTTTAAAATTTAAAAGCCCACTAGGTTAATTTATAACGCATTAATTTATTAAAATACAAAATTTAAACGCCTAATTAGCCCAATTTGTTTTGCATATGAACTAGATTTCTAATTATATCAAGTACTTACTGATTTTTTAGGTTTAACAAATTATGTTAAAACAAGTAACAAGTTTTTATTTAGAAAAGCTAATTTATCTTATGTAAAAATATTAAATACAATTTACAAATAAATAAAAATTACATTTTACATAATTATAAATAGTATTTAGAATTCATATTAAACACCCTAACAAACATTTTATTTATTATTAAATATTATATATTTTAATATATTATTTTTATGTTCTAATTACTATTTTAATAAGATCGATTTTATAATTATATTGTTTGTATGTTAGCTCACTTTGTTAATAACATAAATGTATTTTCCTAATTAGAGTAAAATATAAATATATTAGCGTTAAGTTTGTATATAATTTATCAATTTAATTATATATTGAATTAATTAAATTACATATTTTACTGCATTGCGTATAGACGAAACATGTTTAATTTAATTCAACGATTTATGTTCGATAAATTATTTTTTATAATTTGCTTAATTCTGTGTTTGGCACAAATCTACAAAATATGTGAAATCTATTTCGCGTACAAAACAACAACTTTTATATTCAACGAAAACATTTCGATTATATCTCTTCCGGCGATTACCTTATGTTTTGATAAGAGAGACGTTTTGAGAGAAAAATATTTTAAACAAACTTCAAATCAAACAAATTATAATATTTTCGATATAAATATAGAAAAATTTATTAATGTTAAAACAATTCGCAAACAATTTGATATGACCTACGAATTCGAAGAATTAATTAAGTTTTGTGGTGTTGTAAAACCAATTGCATTAAAATCAGCAAGATCGCTCAATGAATTTAAGTTTACTATAAATTGCAGCGCAGTTTCACAAATTATTCACTCAATAGATTTTAATCAGTAAGAATTTCTCATTTCAAAATTAAAAATATACCAATGTTAATATTTATTTTACATTGATTAAATATTTTCATCAACTTAATTTAGTCATTATAAATTGACTTAATAGATTTATTTAAATATATTATAATATATTGATTACAAATTATATTTAATTAAATTATTTAAGATTTTAACAAGATAAATTTCTATATTTTCAGCGCTTGCTACACATTGTTTGCACAATTAAAAAATGAGCATGATAATCGATATAAGATTAAAAATGGAGAAATTGCTTATAGAGATCGCATAATTGAAATGCTATTCGTTATATTCAAAATAAAAATTAAGCATAAAATTAGCTTGATGCTACATCCGCGCAACTAATTAATCACTTCACGTATAAAAACAGTATACAAATTGTATTTAACCAAAAAGAGTCATAAATTCAATCATTATATCGGATACACGAAAACAATCGCCGAATCGCTTCCCAAACCGTATGAAACGAATTGTTTGGAATACAGACGAAGAGAATACAAATCGCGTAACGATTGCATCGATAAGTGCCGAATCGATGCGTATATTCGGCTGTCTTCTGGCCAATGGCCGCAATACTATTTGGCTTATCATCGATTGGACGCTAAGTTTTTCGATAATTTAGAACAAATCCTAACTAACGATACATACGATAAACAAATTGCAAACAAATGCGAAAACTTATGTTTAATGCGAAACGAATGCTATGAAGAGTTCTATGAGTTTACGGCGAAAGAGTCGCCCTATCCGTCGAGTATTGATTTCATTAGTGTTTTACCGCCAATGAGAGCGACCCAAGTGTACCGACATTTACCGAAAATACTGTTCGAAGAGTTCATATCATATATTGCTAGTTATGTCAGTCTATGGTTCGGATTCTCTGTTATTTCGCTGTCAAAGGGATTTTGATTTATTTTCAAAAAAATAAGAATAAAATTCCAAAATATTTTTAAATGTAATACTCAGATAAATTTAAGCAATAATAGGATATTTGTTACGACTTGCAATCATCGCTTTATCAAATAAACTACATGGTACTTGAATTCTGGTTTTTATATTCATTGCCAAGTTACTATGCCTACTAGTTATAATGTTAGTTATTTAAAATAAATATTAATTGTACAGTTATTAAATTTAATTAATAATACCAAATATTAAACTCAATGTTTATAATAAATAATAAAACATACAAATTATATTTAGCTTAAATATTACATAATAAATATACTACTGTAGTTTTTTAATTGCAAAATAATAACATGTTTATCAAGCGTTTTAAGTAATTATAATTTATGTTTTTAAATATTAATTCACCAGTTAATATTGATTTATTAATTAAATAATGCTGTATTTTTATCTTACGTAGATTTGGCACAAAACTCAATAAATAAATCAATTATTAATGTCGAAATCTAATGTAGAATATTTTTGCATCTTATGTTTAAAATAATTATTTTACCTAAAATTATTTATTAAAATAATGATTAAGTTGGTTGAGAAATATTTGTATGATTATTTATTCTTTGCAATTTGTTTAACTGTATGTTTGGCACAAATCTACAAAATATGTGAAATCTATTTCGCGTACAAAACAACAACTTTTATATTCAACGAAAACATTTTGATTATATCTCTTCCGGCGATAACCATATGCTTTGAGAAAAAGGACTTTATAAAAGAATTCTATTTTAAACAGTTTGCAAACTTTACTGAGAATTATTATGTAAATTTTACTGACAATAATAATCAGAAATATCCAAGTAATGTCTAACTATTTATATTTTATAATGAGAATGATACATTATCAAAAAATAAATAAATAAAACATATTTATATACTTACAGCGTATAAACTACAAGATTATATAAACAACTTCACAATCGGCGAACAATTTGACATGCTAAAAGCTTTCAACGAAACATTTGTATATTGTGGCTTATTAAAACCAATGGCATATGATTTACCTAACTCATCAAGCTATCGCTGGGAAGACTGGTACATAAACTGCAACGATATTTCACCAATCGTTCGATCGGTTGATTTAATCAGGTTAAAATTTCAAAACTTATTTAATCTTGCTAAACTAACATTTATATACAGAATTTGTTACACAATACTCTCACAAGTTAAAAACGAGCCTGATAACTTGTACGAAATTGCCAACACAATTGCATACAACGATTTTCTAACCGATCAAGTATTTATCAGCTTTAAACTACCATACAAGGTAAAATTATACTTGGCAATACATTCGCGCAATACATTGGTACAAAATATCATGAAAACAAATTTTCGAACTTATATGAAACAAACGGAAAATATATCGAAAATCAATTATTTCATTGAATACTCGAAAACGACAGTCGAATCGCTGCCCAAACCGTACGAAACGGATTGCTTAGAATTCAAACAAAATAACTATAAATCGCGTATCGATTGCATCAATAAATGCCGAATCGCTGAGTTTCGGCGTCTATTCCCCGACCGATGGCCGGGCACCTACTTAACGGATAAATTGTTAGATGTAAAATTTTTAAATGTAAACAACTATTTCGATAAGAATGTTAGTCTTGACCCGAAGATTGGTCGGAAATGCAAAGCCGAGTGTCGGCTGCGGAACGAGTGCTACGAAGAGTACTATACGTACGACGAGAAGGCGTCGCCCGTCGACTACGACATCGATTTCATCAGTCTATTGATTCCGCAAAAGGGCAGCAAAGCGTACCGACATTTGCCGAAAATGCTGTTCGAAGAGTTCGTGTCGTATATCGCTAGTTATGTCAGTCTGTGGTTCGGCTTCTCGTTTATTATGCTCTCGAATGGACTGCAGTTTGCGTTTCGCAAAATTAAATTCATGTTTCGTGTTAGTCATTGTACTAGTGTTTTGCATATTAATAATCCGAGAATATTTGTGCATGCTTAGTTTGTATGCTCATTTGTCTTTAAACCACTATAAAATATTTTGTCAAATGATAATATTCTTTATGCCATTAGCATATTTTATTAAAATTACCCACAATTAATATTAATTATTGTGATGTTTATTTTTGCATGTTTTTATGTTTATTATACTGTATAAAACATTTTATTGCATTTAAATTCGATTTTAATTAAATAAAATAAAATAAAAATGTTTGCGTGTTAGGCAAACAAATGGGTGTTGCTGGTATGTCTTGATTAAATAATGAAATTAAATCTGTTTTTATTATAGAATGTATAAAATTCACTGATGTTATTTAAATGGGTGGAGTAGAATAAAACTTTTTTAATATAAGAATTAATAATAATAATATTCTATAGTAAATAGGCCTAACATAAAACTCAATATAAAAAAATTAATTACAAATATATTTATAAATTGATTGTATTGTTAAGATAGTAATGATATTATTGAAGTTACAAAATACGTTTTAATAATAATATGAAAAAAATATTCAATAATAAATTTTACAGTTAAATATTTTAAAATAGCAATTATATTAAAATTATTTACAATATTAGGTTATACTGTATATAGATTATATATAAAATAATGTTTAAGTCGATTACAAAATTCATACGTGATAAATTATTTTTTACAATTTGTTTGTGCTTATGTTTGGCGCAAATTTACAAAATATGTGAAATCTATTTCGCGTACAAAACAACAACTTTTATATTCAACGAAAACATTTCGATTATATCTCTTCCGGCGATTACCTTATGTTTCGAGAAAAGCGATGTTTTGAAACACAAATATTTAAAACAGTTTTCAAATAAAACAAAAGATTTTAATTTTAATAAAAATATAATTAAATTTATTAACGATAAAACAATTAGAGAACAATTTGAAATGACGTACGAATTCGATGAATTAGTTCGTTTTTGTGAAGTTGTAAAACCGATTGCATTAAAATCACCAAGATCGTTAATTAGTAGGAGTTATATGGTAAATTGTAGCAAAGTTTCTGAAATTATTCGCTCAATTGATTCTATCAGGTTAGTTTTCAAATGTTTATTTTGCTAATTTTAATAAACTGCTATATAGTAAACTATAAAAAATATCATGTATTTATTTAGTAAATTTATTTTTTATTATTTATTAAATAATTAAGTAAATAATGTTAATATTAATGAAACATTAAAATTTTATACTTATATAAAATAACATAAAATTATTATATTAAATTTATTAATAATAAATAATTAACATGCTAATTTAACACTACTTTCAGCGCTTGTTACACATTGTTTAGTCAACTAAAAAACGAGCATGATAATCGCTTTAAAATCGAAAATTCAGAAATAGCATTCAGAGATCGTATAATTGAAATGGTTAACATTATACTGGAAGCAAAAACAATGCGTAAAATAAGCATGACGATTCATGCGCGAAATGAACTGATCACTTCTCAGTCGAAAAATGCGTTTGATTTGTATTTAACCAAAAAGAGTAATAAATTCAATCAATACATCAAATACGCGAAAACAGTCGTCGAATCGCTGCCCAAACCGTATGAAACGGATTGTTTGGAATACAGACGAAGAGAATACAAATCGCGTATCGATTGCATCAATAAGTGCCGAATCGCTGGGTATAGGAGACTGACGTCGAACCGATGGCCACAAAATTACTTGATTTATCATCGATTGGATGTCAAGTTTTTCGATGCGTTTAAGTTATTGCAAACAAACGATACAATCGATACGGAAATAGCGAACAAATGCGAAAACTTATGTTTAATGCGAAACGAATGCTATGAAGAGTTCTATACTATAGCGCCGAAAGAGACGCCTAATGTGTTTGACTTTGATTTCATTAGTCTATTACCGCCGATGAGAGCGACCAAAGTGTACAAAGAATTACCGAAAATACTGTTCGAAGAGTTCATATCATATATCGCGAGTTATGTCAGTCTTTGGTTTGGTTTCTCTGTTATTGCGCTTTCGAATGCATTTCAATATATTTTCACTAAAATTAAATTAAAATTTCGAATTATTTTTCAATATGCAACTCAAATACAAATACGAAATATATTTGTTCATATTAATAATCCTAGAATATTTGTGCATGATTGAATAATTTATTAATTCAAATCGTAGAAATGTATAACCATATTTCAAATTTTTATTCGCCTTATTTTTCAAACAATTTCTAAAACATAATTTATTTTATGAATTATTACGTTGTATTATTTTTAAATGTATAATTATTAGCAGTTTCATTATATATATTTATTGAATTAAGTATTTATCAGCTTTAAATTATCATGCAAGGTAAAATTTTACCTGGCTATATATTCGCGCAATACATTCGCGGAAAATATCATAAAAACAAAATTACAAAAATTATATGAAACAAACGGAAAATTTATAAAAAATCAATTATTTTATTAAATACTCAAAAACTACAATCAAATCAAGCCATTTATTTTATCATGTAATTTTCGAAATATTTAATACAAGTGTAATTATTACCAAATGATACCAAGTAATAAATATTAATTTAGTTTTTAAAGTTATGATTATTTTTTGACATTTCAATGATTCTTAAAAATAACATTAAAAACAAACACAAAATCTGAAAAATAAAAATTAATTGAATTAAAATAATAATTACATTTCAAGAGAATATAATTTTATTCAAATATATTTACTTCATAGCATCGAAAATAATTAATTGTAAATAACTTCCAACAAGTGAAACCGACTTTCATCTTGCTAATTCTTTCAATGGCCGACATTAACTAGATCAAACACTCATGTTAAAATTAAAATTTAGAAATTTCTGTTCATTTAAAAAATACATTTATATGAATTCTCCGGTATTTCGGATAAAAACATTTCGAAAAACGGAATACTATTAATGAATTCAATATTCGATACGATTTGTTGGCTTTCATGTTAACCGACGAAGCGGTGAATATCACGAATAAAAATTGTATCGAATACATGACAAACGCGTACATAAATATAAAGTGAAAATAGATTGGCAAATTAACAAAAATTGATATGTACAAAAATAGTGTGACGAAACTGCCATTAATAATCCAGAAACATAGAAAGTATCTAGACCAAAATTCAACATTGTGATCGGTAATTTCTTTAAAAATAGCATTGTATTTACGAAGAGATATTGAAATTAATGCAATTGGATTTTGTCGATGCGATAATCTTATTAGCTCTTGATTAATTTTATTAAGTTTAAATTTATAATAATAGCAGAGTAGATAGAAATATAAAGGATGAAAGAGCATCGCATTTAGTACATGATAATTTAGTAGAGCGTTACAAATCAAATGAATAACTCCGAACGTCACTATTTGCCAAATCGTATAATATAACAGAAATGGCATTGCTATTATTATGACGACTACGAACGGGGTAATCGATGCTGTGTAGTAAACCAGCATACGCGCGATTTTCAGTTTCCGCAGTAATTTCAAAATTGCATCATGATCGTTTAAACCAATACTATCGGGCAAGCGCAAACCCGCCATCATTTCAAACACTGCGAGAAATGCGGGTTTTACGCCATTCCTGTAGTTATAGTACCAAATGGCTTGGAATGACATCGACTCTAGTGTTATGAAAGCAATGACTAAATTGTAGTAAAAATTAATTCCGTATATAATCGAAAAATTGCCGAAATATACGAATGAATTCATGTCATTCATCAGTAGATTTAGTATCGATTCTACAAAATATAGGAAAAATACGGCGAATACGAGAATCGGTGTATGGATTGGATGTCTTCTCACGTTATGATTGGTTGTGAAACACAAACCGATTCGAAACAACTCGTTGTCCGCTCGCGAGAGCACAAGATCGGCGGGTAATACCATCTTAGTATCGAAAGACATTATAGCAATTATTCTGTTGAGAATATTTTATAACATTTTAATGTTAGATGATTAGCTAAAACAATATATGTATTTCAATAATAACATTCATTACTTTAAATAATTTATAGGTAATAAACTTGGATCTTAGAATTCGTATACCAATTAGTGAATTATTTTATTTTATTAAATACATATATAAGATAATTAAACGTATACGTATATTCTAATTGACGTCAATTATGTGCTAATGTAAGCTAATAAATGTACAGTATTAACTAAATATATTTATAATGACGATATAATTGGTAATGCACTAATTGTTATTTTGATAATTATAAAAATGTAATTTGTAAACAAATATAAAATATAAATTTAGTAATTGTAATAATTAACGTAAAAATTTAAACTTGGCAAACGAAACATGGCAAAATTTTTACATTACAAGCCATCATATTAAATGGTACGGATTTAATCTAGGTGATTTATAATGCAAATAAGTAAAATATATTTATATTAAAAATAAATTAATTAAATCTATTATTAGTTTAGAATGTAAAAATTAAAAACAAATGTAATTAATAGGTATTTAAAAAAAATTATTTTGTAAAGACGAGATTATACTGTATATTGTATATCTGACTCGCATTGCAAACAGTATAATCTCGTCCTTGCAAAATAATTCCTTTTAAATACATTTTAATTACATTTGTTTTTAATTTTTATATTACAAACTAATAATATATTTAATTAATTTATTTTTAATATAAATATATTTTACTTATTTGCATTATAAATCATCTAAATTAAATCCGTACCTAAATACGATGGCTTGTAATATAAAAATTTTGCCATGTTTTCATTTGCCAAGTTAAAATTTTTACGTTTATCATTAAACTTGTTTAATTTTGATAAATTATTATGAAAAGCGGTGAAGGTACCGGTATTAAAATTGTTATTCCAGTTTTTAAAACATAGAATGTTGAATCCATGCAATCAGCACAACATGCGCTTAACTTAATAATAATATAAAATATATTTAATAGCATATTAATATTGTAAGTATTGTAAACATTTACAAATGATGTATAAGATTTCTATAGAGAAGACTAACAACATTTTAGTTTTTATAAATGTTATATATTTTTGCATATTTCTTTTATGTACTAATTAGTATTTTAGTAAAATTAATTTTATAATTAAATATATTGTTTGTTATGTCACCTTGTAAATATTATAAATATAAGTTTCATAACGTGTTAGTTAAATATAAAATGCATTAAATAATGCATAAGATTGAATTTAAAGATAATGCAAATTGCAAACGCCAAATTACAAAACGTAAATAATATTGGATTTAATTACATACAATATTGTATTACAATATTGCCACGAAATAAATGCAATCAATGCTAAATGCAATGCACATTTTAAAAATATACCGTATTAGAAAGGCATAAATATTCTATAACAATTGTTTACATTAAACTTTGTACTTTGAAATCATAAACTGCTTAAACACGTACCATGTAAATTCCTATGGCATTTAATCATGCTTATTTCTTGTATAGCTTATATAGCAACATTTCAGAATTTTCAATTAATAACTGTTTGATTAACTGTTTGATTAATAACTATTTATAGTTAAACTATTATCAAGAGATTTAACAAATATTATAAACAAGTTTGAGCAATATTATGCATGTCTTATAATTGACTTTATTGCACTGTATTTTTATCTATTCTATGTGAGTTTTTTTTAATGCATTGTTTTATATGTTGCATCGATACTGTTAAATCAAACCTAATTTAATATTGTGTATTATTTAGCAAGTTAATTTGTTGAATATAAAATAATTCATTGTAATACTTATTGCGAGGAAATAAACTAGACATTTTCATTTTTACTGTGAATTATTGTAACTTAATTAGCTTATAAAATGTTGAAAAAATTAATTAATAAATTATCAAGTAATAAATTATCAAAACGTAAGTTAATAAGCGGTGTTTTCTCGCGAGACTCAATGGACAGATACGGCGACGACTTATGCGAAGAGATTCTGCAGTTCTTGTCGTTTGAGGACTCGTTTCGCTTCGAATCGGTGGCCAAACAGTGGCGCCGATCCGTCCATAAGCGCCGATACGAACTCGAATTCAATCGGAAACTATTGGTAAAGTGTCGGCGAAACTGGCGTATCTTCGCGTCGATACTCCGAAAGTGCGAAAACGTTATTGAAATCCGATTCGAAAACACCGATAACTTTCACGACTTCGCGATGTTTCCAACGCTTCACTCAATTAACAATTTAAGCGTAAATAGCACTGACTTTAACTACCATTATCGCGGAAGTTACACATATAAGTATGATTATTTTTTCAACAAATTCGGCCATAAAATAACAAAAATATCAATTGAAGAATATAGTGGATATTTTCCGCACTTACTGCGAACGTCGCTGCAAATGTGCACTCATTTGACGCAATACGATGCGCTGTTTTGCACGCATTTTCGTAAGATATTCACTGATTCGGCGAATAATTTGCTATTAACGCAAAAGTTGGCGAAAATTCGTTTCATGTATACGCGTCGCGACGCGATTGCATTCAAACTATTCGCCGAAAACTGCGAATCGAGTCTAACGAGTGTTTCGGTTTATATCTATCCCGACGTCGCCGTCGACGCACTCAATGTATTAGTGGACGGATTGACGCGAATGTCGGCGTTAGTTGAGTTGCAATTATTTGCAAATATCGATGGCTTGAGAGTCGCGAATCAATTGCCGAAAATCGGCGAAAATTGCCGCCAATTGAAGAGCCTCTCGATTCACTTCTATAGTAATGAACCCGAACTGTACGGAACGATCGCAGCGATCGATAAGCACTTCAAGCGCTTGACTCGACTCGAACTCCGCGGCAGATATGAGGCCGCGATTCGCAGTCAAGCGTTACGTCCATTGAATCGTTTAACGCATTTGTCACTACATTCTCCGAATAGATATTCGGCGCTCAAAATCGACGACTCGTTCTTTACAGATATCGACAAATATTTACCAAATTTGCAGTATTTGTCGATAACTAACGCGAATATAACGGACGTCGCGTTGCAGTCATTGGCAAAACTGCGATATTTGTGCGAATTTCGCGTCGAATACAGTGCGAGAGTAGTGAGTGAATCGAGTCGAGCGGATCTGATCCGCAATTCGCGAAACTTGCGAATTGTTTCGATTCAGAAATATACGACTAATTAATGTAACGT
>JAQIXC010001969.1:0-12379 GCA_034697605.1 Metabelba pulverosa
ACGAATAAATTTTTCGTATAAAAAATAGTCTATAAATGCTGCAGCATAAAGTGACTCCATGGAGTCACTCTGCTAACGATTGCTCTATAAATAAAGGAACAATATGGTTATTATTGTTAAATTAATTATAAGTGCTTGTGTAAGAATAGAATTTATCATACTAAAATATTGGTTTAAAACTCGTTTTCAAAATAATTGTTTATGTTCATGTAATCAAAATCCATATAACTATACACTAGTTTTTATATTTTGAATAGATTCTAATAAAATCTAATTAGTATATTCATTAATACTATATTGTTATAATAAATGTTATTTGTTTTTTTAATTATACCAGTCTGCTTGTATTTTAGTATTAAGTATAATATAGTAAGTTATAACTACATTGAAAAATATAAATAAGCTCAATTTAAACATAATTTAGAAAAATAATTAATTCACCCAGACAGGCGTGACGTCCGTCTCGGTCCACCAGATGTCGGGCGAGTTGTCGGCGTCGAAAATCTGGCCGTACTTCGGGTCGTAGAAGTAGTTACTGACTATGCCGTGCGTCTCCTCGTAATCGCCGGTCGCTATCGACTGGTGGTTCGGATAGGTTTTCGTTATGGTCTGCGCCCGCATATGGCCTAAACACGTGCGGCTTTATTATCATGATAAAAATATAGCCATGCTAACCTTTTACGCCGGACTCGGCGATCCGCAGCATATTGGGCGTTACGTCGGGCTTAAGGTAATCGGGTTTAAAGCCGTCCATTGAGATGACGACCAAAATGGGTAAATCATTGCAATTTTTTACTGGCGATAAATACGCGCATGTTACTAAGTTTGCGATTATCGCTACAAATACGATGAATTGATTTTGCTTAAAACACATTTTAATTATCTAAAAAATGATGGCATATAGATATGTAAAGTATTGTTAACAGAACATCACTAATTTTACACTTCTAATACACTGTAATTTGTAATATATATTAGAATTTAAACATACTTCAAATTTTGATTTTATACTAGATATATTTTTAAAAATTATTATGATTTTATTTTATAGAGTCTATAGCAAAACATATGTTAGCGTAAAAGTTAGCGTAACAATTTAAAGCTTTGTTAAATTATAATTTCGAATTGTTGCGTTGGCACAAGTTATTGTGCTTTAGTCTGTTTTGTGTATTGTTCCAAATAACTCAAATTAAACATGTTAAATTAGATTTATTTTATATTGCATCTGTACTGCATTTTTATTGTGAAATTATATTATTCTATTAAAAACATAACAAACATCAGAATCACGTTGAAAGTGTTGTTAATGATAATCATTATAAAAATATTGGTGTAATTTTTACTAGTTACTCCTGTTCGCCTCGGCAGCTAAATTACACATAAGGTTAGTAACCTAAATAATGCACAGCATGATTTTAAGTTTAACAATATTCCGGTTATTATTTAATTTAATAACAATAATTTAATATTCTACTTTAATAAAATTTTAACATTTATAGAATTTATAACAAACTAAATTAATTAACTAAGTAAATATCAAAGATAGTAAATTATTGTAAAATATAACCATATTAGAATAACAGAAAATCATATAGAATATTCAACGAAGCTTGTTATAATAATTATTTATAAATTAATCATAATAATTTCTTACCAAATATAAACAATGTAAATATATACATAATATTATATTTATTAAAATCGATTTATTATCTTATAATTACTATTTTGGACAAGCAAAAATACACACTTTACTATTAATTATTAAATGAAATATTATCAAAATTAATCATGATAATCTTTTAGCAAATCGATAACATTATCAATCGAACCATTACTAGGAATGGGATCTAATTTCAGAACCGATAGCATCAGAGGATAGAGATCTATGTTATCGAACGGACGCCGGCATTCGTAGCCGGACTTAAACGCCGGACCCATCGCCATAAACAACGGCTGCATTTCGGGATCGCTGTTATCCCAGCCGTGATTACCCCAGATCGGGTAGCCTAACGGACGCGGGTCGGGAAACGTTTGATACACATCCCAGCCGTAGTCCGACATAAGTAGCAGCGACTGAACGCGTCGATTGTTTCGGTAATGAAATCGTTCGGGAATTTCAAATTTCGGGTAAACCGTGAAATGCGATGATTTCGACGCATTTGCGAGCGTTTCGTATACGAGTGCGTAGTTTCCCGGCTTCGGCTCGATTGACAAAACGGGCGAAAAGTTGTATATGTCGTACAGCGACGGGTCGATGATATCGTTTAGAAGTATCACCCGCTCTGCTCTGTTTAAATGCAAATTGTACATTGATAAATTTATTTAATTTATTTATTTAATAAAGTTTATTTACCAATTATAGCTGTATAGCAATTTAGCATGCTCAATTCAAAGATGTATTCACAAGTCTAATTGTGCAGTTGGAACTATAATTTTTACCTTGATAGTTTTTGAGATATTAATTATCGAGATTTTGAATGTATATAGGAATAATTCCAAAATAGACATTTTCAAACCCCCCCCCCTATTTGAGTGTATTCCCCAAAATATTATTAGATGAAATTTTTTTTGGGGATATTAACTGAGCATAAGGATGTTTTCTAGTTGGGTATAAACTTGCACTCAATAGGTTTTTTTTAAAAACAATTAATAAATAAATTTATATATTGTAACGATACATAACATGACCAACCACTACCTCCACTTAAAGCAAAAACCCTTCTTCAATATAGACTTTATTTTTAATATATTTAAGTCTATTTAGGATTGGATTTCTCGCAAATCATAACCTAATTATTTATAATATTATCCTGAATAATTTATTTGCTTTATATATGAAGAGTTGTATGAATACACATAAATTGTAATCTTTATAAATAAACAATTGCATAGGGTCGAAAACTATACATGATAGGGTCGAATATGCCAAAGTCAAATATGCTATATTTTATATTTCATATTTGAAATTGGCATATTCGACTTAATCGTATTTGACTTTGTAATATTGTACTGTGCCATATTTTACTAAGCAATATTCGAATTTGTTATATTCGGCTTTAGCATATTCGATTTTATCAGATAGAATAACCAATATAAAACATAATATAACATTTAGTTATTTAAATACCGCCTCTATGTTAGGACCCATATTCTAAAGGTATGGCAAAAAAATCCACTCATGTCCGCTGTCTGATAATTTATCAACAAGTTAATTTTAAAATTTTTATACAGTATAGTGTTTTTCTATTTACGTTATGTAAAAATGTTTTTTATTTTAGTTATTAATTCAATTAATATTCTAAAATAAATAATTATTAAACATTAATTAAATATTTAATTTTCAATTAACTTATTAATTATTTGTTAATCAATTTACACATGTAATAAATTAATAATATCAAATATACAAGGTAATATATGTAATAATAATAAAAAAGATTCGTACCGAACTTCGCGGAATCCATGATCGGACAGGAGAATCAAGTTTGTTCGATCGAGTAAGTGTGCCTTGCTTAATCTATGTAGGAAATAGCCGATAAGCTGGTCGAGTGCGCGCACCTGCTCGCGCACCTCATCACTGCGCGGCCCGAACTCGTGCGCCGTATGGTCCGGCTCGTCGTAGAAGAGAAACAGGCAGTTGGCCGGCGCCCGGGCGTCTGTTAGCCAGGCCATGGTTTGATCGATGCGCTTGTACCATGATATTGTGCGGTTGTAGATATGGTGGTAAGTGTTGGGCGTATTTTTAAACGCCACCTGCGCGCCGGCCCATTGGTCCACAGCGCTGTGCCCGCCGCGCATTTCGTTCACTGTCTATTACGCGATGAAAAATGTACATGTTGCAAAAACTCGTTTTTTAAATGCGGCTATTTTTATGACTATCGGTGTTAATTTTAAATATGCTATTCGTATTTAATGTAACATTAATTATTTAACGGAAATTTACCAGCTATGTATATTGTAGTTATTTTTATTTATAGAATATTTGTTTTAAAAAATTTACACTCTAGAATATAATAACAACATGCTTGATAATTTAAAATAAAATAAATGTATACGATAGATTATAAGTGACTGTATCTTATTAAAAAAAATAGTTGCTTATATTTATAAATTTATTTTTAAATGAGTTTAACTATAATCTGGTTCTAAATATACATAAGTAGATAGTTTGTAATCTGTATATTGTTAATAAGCTATAATAAAACTAAATTAATATAATAACGTTAATTTTATATTGTTATAATAAATTTGTTTTGTTTTTTATATGTTGCTAGTATTTTACGGTATGATAACTTAGCATATAATATAATTTAGCATAACTATTGACAAATACAAAAACAATAAATTTATGCATAATTTAAAAACATAATTAATTCACCCAGACAGGCGTGACGTCGAACTCGGTCCACCAGATGTCGGGCGAGTATTCGGCGTCAAATGTCTGGCCGTATTTCGGGTCGTAAAAGGCGTTGCTGTATATGCCGTGACTCTCCACGTAATGGCCGGTCGCTATCGACTGCAGGTTCAGATAGGATCTCGTTATGGGCTGCGCCCGCATATGGCCTAAACAAGCATGGTTTTATTATCATCATAGTAATATAGCCATGCTAACCTTTTACGCCGGACGCGGCGACCCGGAGCATATTAGGCGTTACGTCTGGCTTAAGGTAATCGGGTTTAAGGCCGTCGATTGCGATCACTATCAAAATCGGCAAATCGTGACCATCTTTGACCGGCGATAAATACGCGCATGCTACTAAACTTGAGATTATCGCGAAAACTACAATGAATTGTGTTCGCTCGAAACACATTTTAAACATGTTTAAATGAGAGCATACAGTTAAGCAACGTGGTGTTATATTGTAATTAACAGTTCATCGCAAAATTTACACTGCTAATAGATTGATGATTTGCAATGTATATTTAGGTATATATATACTCGTTAAATTTAATTTTATATTCGCCATATTTTTTGAAATAATTAGTGTTTTATATAGTAGAGTTTACTAAAAAAAACATATTTTATTTTTATTATACAGTAGATTTAGTAAAAAAAAGCTGGTATAAATCTTAAACCTGTGTTAAATTATCTATCAGAATTGTTGCGTTGGCATATGTTTTGCTAGGGTTGTAAATTTCAATAAAATTTATTTTCAAGTGAAAGTTTCAGTGAAAGTTTTACTGAAAAATTGAAACTTTTACTTTGCATAATATAATGGAAAGACAATAGTAAATTAAATATTAAAAATTATAATTTAATCAATTTTACATTAAATAAGTTGTTTTATTATTGCAATTTTTATTATTACTATTACTGATGCTAGAATTGTCATTATTATTTATTAATTATTTAAAACTAATTAGTTTTAACAAATTAGTTTTAAGTATGATGCAATACGAAATGTAATTTTAATTGAAATTTATTTTTCAAAGTGAAAATGTCACTGAAATTTTATGAAACTTTCAGATAAAATTATCACAATTGTTCACTACTCACAACCCTGTGTTTTGTGCATCTTTGTGTATTGTTGTAAATTATACTGTAAGTCATACGTGTTAAATAGATTTATTTTCATATTGCATCTGTACTACGTTTTTATTATTAAATTAAATAGTAAAAATCATAATTTATAGTAGAATTCTTTTGAATCAGAAGTAGCGTGTAAAAACGCAACATTTTTAGAGGATGTCAATATACTGGTATTATATAATATTATTTATTATGCAAAATTGTTTTATTTAATTAATTCATTTAATTCTATCTTTTAAATATTATTGTTATAAATATCAATAATAATAATTTTGCACCTTAAATGTCCAAATTAATAAAAACTAGTGCAGTATTATTAAAAATATTATATAAATTAAATATATTAAAAACTTTCATTATTAAATAATAATATAATTATAAAATTAACCATAAAATAAATGAGATAAGCACGTACAAATTGCATACGTGCTAAAGTTAAGTGTTAAGTTTAAATTATAACATATAGTTTATAACCATACTAAAATAATAAATGTTAATTAAATAAAACTAATTATAATATTTATTTTGAAATAAATCATAACATATTTTTAACAAATATACACATAATGTTAAAATATACATAATTTAATATTTGTTAAAATCAATTTATTATTTTATAATTACTATTTATAATAAGCAAAAATAAAAACTTTACGATTAATTATTAAATAAAATATGACCGAAATTAATCATGATAATCTTTTAACAGATCGATGACATTATCCAACGAACCATTACTGGGAATGGGATCTAATTTGAGAACCGATAGCATCAGAGGATAGAGATCTATGTTATCGAACGGACGCCGGCATTCGTAGCCGGACTTAAACGCCGGACCCATCGCCACAAACAACGGCTGCATTTCGGGATCGCTGTTATCCCAGCCGTGATTACCCCACACCGGGTAACCTAACGGTCGCGGGTCGGGCATTGTTTGAAACACATCCCAGCCCTTGTCCGACATAAGTAGCAGCGGCTGAATGCGCCGATTGTTTCGGTAATGAAATCGTTCGGGAATTTCGAATTTGCGGTAAATCGTAAAATTCGATGTTTTTGATGCATTCGCGAGCGTTTCGTATACGAGTGCGTAGTTTCCCGGTTTCGGCGCTATTCCCCAAACCGGCGAAAAGCCGTAGATGTCGTACAGCGATGGGTCGATGATATCATTCAAAAGTATCACCCGTTCCGCTCTAATTAAATGTAAATTGATAAAATTATGTATTAATATAATTTTAATATATATGTATTAAATTTAATGTTTATTTTATTATAAATATAATTTATTTAATATAGGGGTAATTTGCCCCCAACTTGTCTAACATTTATGCCTAACATTGTCGTATTTAGGGTTGTCTATTTTACAAATAATAAATTATTATTAAATAACGTTTATTGCATATTAAAAACTTACAAAATTTATCCTACTAATTTTTGCAATTTTGTTTATTTTGATGTATGAAAACTAGCTCAAATTGTTAAAAAACTTAAATTATGTTGATGTGGCTTTAAAATATTACTTGTTTGAAATACAGAAATATTTTACCATTTTCCTATTATGTTGTATGAAAATGACTATTTATGATAATTTTTATATTAGTTAACATATTCAAAATTGCTTTTTATATAAGTTGCGTGGGTATATTCTGAACAAATTAAATTAAAGTTTGTCAAAATCGGTGCACCCGTTCCCGAGAAAACGCGGTTTTAAAGCCCGCGTTATCTATTGAAAATAGTGTAAGTTATATATAATATTAAAATACGTACCGAACTTCGCGGAATCCATGATCGGATACCAGAACCAAGTTTGTTTTGTCCAACAATTGCGCCTTGCTTAATCTATGTAGGAAATAGCCGATAAACTGGTCGACTGCGCGCACCTGCTCGCGCACCTCGTCACTGCGCGGCCCGAATTGGTGCGCCGTGTGGTCCGGCTCGCCGTAGTAGAGGAACAGGCAGTTCGCCGGCGCCCGGGCGTCGGTTAGCCAGGCCATGGTCTGATTGATGCGCTCGTACCACGGTGCTGTAAAGTTGTACAAACGCGCGTACGTGTTGGGCGTATCCCTATACGTCACCTGCGCGCCGCCCCACTGGTCAACGCCGCTGTGCCCGCCGCGCAATTCGTTCGCCGTCTATTACGCAATAAATGAAACATGTTAGAAAATCAATAATATGCACATGCTGCGAATACGCAGCGGTGTAAGTCTGTTATTTTTATAAATAGTGATGTTAATTATAATTACGACATATTATTCGCCGTCTATTACGCGGTAAAAACATACATGTTGCAAAAACTCAGCTATATTGTGCGGCAATTTTACGGAAACGTATCAAGCTATATAATGTAGTTTTTTATAGAATATCTTATTGAAAAATATGTATTATAGCATAAAATGAAAACATGTTTAATAAAGTAACATAAAATTATATAAGATTCAAATATATAATACAAAATACTAATTTCATAATAATTTTTAATGCTAATATATATCTTTTAAATAATGAGTACAAATATAAACTATTTTTAAAAGTAAATTAATATAATCAGGTTTATTTTATATTGTTATAAATTATAACAAATGTTATTTGATTTTATTAATTTGTCGTTTCTAAAATTATCTTTGGTAGTATTTTGCTATAAATTAATTAAACATAATATAATATAACATTTGATAAATTTAAACATGTTTGATTCAAACATAATTAAAAGCATAATTAATTCACCCAGACAGGCGTGACGTCAAATTCGGTCCACCAAATGTCGGGCGAGAAGTCGACTTCGGGGTCGAAAATATTGTCGTACTTCGGGTCGTAAAAGACGTTGTCAATTATGCCGTGACTCTCCTCGTATAGGCCGGTCGCTATCGACTGCAGGTTCGGATAGGTTCTCGTTATGGTCTGCGCCCGCATATGGCCTAAACACGGCGCGGCGTTATTATCATGATAGAAATAATGCCATGCTAACCTTTTACGCCGGACTTGACGATCCGGAGCATATTAGGCGTTACGTCTGGCTTAAGGTAATCGGGTTTAAAGCCGTCGATTGCGACGACCACCAGAATAGGCAGATTATGGCAATTTTTTACCGGCGATGAATACGCGCATGCTACTAAACTTGAGATGATCGCTAAAAATACAATAAATTGACTTTGCTCGAAACACATTTTAAACGTGTACAAATAAGGGTATACACTTAAGCAACGTGGTGTTATATTGTGATTCACAGCTCATAACAAAATTTACACTGCTAATAGAACACAATTTACACTGTTGATTTGCAATGTGTATTTTTGAGTTTAAATACTCTTCGAATTTAATTATATATTAAACATATTTTTTAAAGTTAGATTTAATATTTTACTTTAAATTAATATTTTTATTATACTGTAGATTTAGTACTAAAACAAGACGGCCCCTTATGAGCTTAATACTTTTAATGCCAAGTACTATATATTTATGGAATAACAACAGCTTTCAGATACTATTTGATACATAGATAACCCAATATCTAAAAATCTGCTCGTTCTAGTTAGCTAAAAATTTGCTCAAAACTAATATATCTGTTAGCTTTGGGTATTATTATTATCTACAAATATCTTAATGCACTGCATAAATGCATGGCAGTATATTTTCAAAATATGCATACCATCTCACAAAATGTTCCATTTATTTTAATAATATGTTCATTAACTTTCAAACCCGCAATGGTTTTTGGAATTCCAATGCAAATATAAAAAGTCACGGAATACAAAAACAAAATTTTAATCACGTTGGTAGTATAAAATGTTGTGCTTGCAGTTTTACAAGTATAAGTACCTTTTCTACTAACAGCGTATTTTTCCCATCCACTCAAAATAATAACAACGTGTTACCTGGGATGGGTGGATGGCTGTGATGCAGATTGAATCCATATTTACCTTTTTATTGCTAGCAAACAAAGGTATTAAAAAAGCTGGCTTAAATACGTAAAGCTGTGTTAAATTATCTTTCAGAATTGTTGCGTTGACACATATTTTGTACAGTTTTGTGTATTGTTTTATATTGCTCAAATTAAACTGTAAGTCATACTTATTAAATAGATTTATTTTTATATTGCAGCTGCACTACATTTTTATTATTAAATTAAATTGTTTTATTAAAAATATAGTAATTATCATAATTTATAGCAGGATTGTATTGAATCTAAATTAAAATAAGCGTGTAAAAATAAGCATGTCAATATTCTGCAATTACTTTTAATTTAATTTGTAAGTAAGCTTGTATAAACTTTCCTATTTACAAAAATCGAGTTATAAAATGTAAATATTAAATTTGTAATATTTGCGATAATACTACATGCTGGATTGAGATAATTAAAAAATTTATTTAGTAAAAAGTGTTGCTCGAAACACATTTTAATCATGTACAAATGATGGCATACAGTTAAGCAACGTGACGTTATATTGTAGTTAACAGCTTATTGCAAAATTTACATTGTTAATAGATTGTTGATTTGCAATATATATTTTATAATATAATACTGTTTAAATATAAGTTTTTATCTAGCATAAGTTTTGAAATTAATATGATTTTATTTAGTAGTGCTTATATTAATATCAATACGTATGTTTATATTTTATTTTGATTATACTGTAAATTTAATATAGATATTCTATTGTAATAATAGAAAATAATTATCATAGAATTATAGTTAGATGAAAGTTTTTAAATTTATTTTTATTAATTAGAAATTGACGATTAGGCGAGAAGAACGGCACGAAATTTTTTTACAAGTTTATTAGTTATAATATTTATAATTTATAAACAAATAACGCTAATTAAATTAATATGCTTGTTTGGTTATAAGCAGAAACATTGTTTTTCGCTCGAATACAATTAGTACATTTAATATATACTTATCAAGTTATAACTGAGTAGATTGTCAATTTAAACTTATGTGATGTCAAATGTTTTTTTTCAAAAAATTTCAACTTGAAGTAAAATTGTTTGTAGCTAACAAATTAAAATATTCAATTATAAACTTATTATACATTTTTATTTATAAAATATTACTACAATATAAATGAATTTAAAATTTTATTTTAAAAAATTATTATTTAAATGCAAGTTGAAAATTTTTGAAAAACATTTGATATCACATTAAGCTTAAATTGAAAATCTACTCAGTTTTAACTTGATAAATAGATATATCAAACGTACTAATTGTATTCGAGCGAGAAAAAATGTTTCTGCTTATAAGTAAGTTGTTGTAATTTGTATTAGTATGATAATTTTTTTTTTGAAAACAACTAATTATATATTTAACTAATTTGGCATTAGTGAGTCAATGTAGTAATCTAATTAATGATCAAAATAAGTATAAATATATAATTTTGTAAAAATAAACAACAGAATAATAATAACCATTTAATATGTAAAAAATATATTTAATTAACTAATTTTTAGTAATAAAAATAATAATTATCATAGTAAAACAATACGCAATTTTACAATACTTTTTAATGATGTATTATTATAAAACTAAAAAAACAAAATAAATTGTTTATTATTTTTAATAAATATATACTTTGATATTTGTAAAATTTATCTAAAATATATCATGATAATATTCTTATAAATTAAAAACATGATCAGTTCAGCAGTTAATAAAATAGGATCTAATTTACAAATATATAACTCAAAACTAAAATGTTATAATATAATATTGAATAATACTCTATAAACATTTTTAGTAAAATCAATTTTAAAAATAATTGTTATAATTGTTTTTTATAAATTAAAAATATCATCAAAATAATTATTACTAAAAATAAAATTTAATTAAAAAACTATTACATTAAACATGTGTTTTATAATAAATTAATTGATTGCTATTTATTGGTTTGTATTTATTGGATTACTAAGAAATCAACAATATCAAATAAAAATTATTCAAATATTTATTTAATTAATCATGATAATCTTTTAACAAATCAATTACATTATCAATCGAACCATTACTAGAAATGGGATTTAATTTAAGAATCGATAGCATCAGAGGATAGAGATCTATGTTATCGAACGGACGCCGGCATTCGTAGCCGGACTTAAACGCCGGACCCATCGCCACAAACAACGGCTGCATTTCGGGATCGCCGTTATCCCAGCCGTGATTACCCCAAATCGGGTAACCCAACGGGAGCGGATTGGGCAACGTTTGAAACACACTCCACCCATAGTCCGACATAAGTAGCAGCGGCTGAATGCGCCGATTGTTTCGGTAATGAAATCGTTCGGGAATTTCAAATTTCTGATAAACCGTAAAATTCAATGTTTTCGACGCATTGGCGAGCGTTTCGTACACGAGTGCGTAGTTTCCCGGTTTCGGCGCTATTCCCCAGACCGGCGAATAGCCGTAGGCGTCGTACAGCGACGGGTCGATGATATCGTTTAGAAGTATCACCCGTTCCGCTCTGTTAAATGTAAATTGATAAAATTATGTATTAATATAATTTTAATATATCTGTATACTATTTAATATTTATTTTATTATAAATTTTGTTTATTTAATAATGGGGAAATTTGCCCTTAACTTGTCTAACATTTATGCCTAACTTTGTTGTCTTTAGGGTTGGCTACCTCGCAAAAATAAATTAATATTAGTAAATTAACCTGTTAAATTTATAATATTGAATATAAAAATAATATATTGATATACAGTATATACAGTATAATAATAATAAATAATTACCGAACTTCGCGGAATCCATGATCGGACAGCACAATCAAGTTCGTCCGATGCAGCAATTGCGCCTTGCTTAATCTATGCAGAAAATAGCCGATAAGCTGGTCGACTGCGCGCACCTGCTC
>JAQIXC010001970.1:0-12363 GCA_034697605.1 Metabelba pulverosa
CAAATAATTTATAAATCTTATAATTTTTATTATAAAAATTATCATGATTACAAAACTCCTATTAAGAACTACAAGAATTGTATATCAAAATTTTAAAATTCTGATTAACATTTATAATTTTATTAATTTAAAAAATTTAACTCTAATATAAAAATTAATTTTCAAAATTATTAGGGTAACTCTTTTTCTAAATTAATAAGAAACTTATAAGCATATTTAGTATATTACATTTAGTATAATATATATATTCGGGCAAAAATTTCGGGCCGGGCCGGGCCGGATAATTCACCTGTTCGGGCCGGGCCGGATCAGGCCGCTATGCCTAAAAGCCCGGGCCGGGCCGCCAAAAGTCGGCCCGATTTGGACCTCTACAATATATAAATATTATTGGGGATTTATATAATTATCTCTGGAATTATTTGGTCAATCTTGATTTAAATTGTATCAAAACGTTTAAAATTCGCCCACGCAACATTTTTGTAGTAATATATTTGATATCAAATTTAATCTTCAAATATAATAACCGATTGAATAGTTCCAGTTTCGCACCCGAATGCCAGACCAAACTCAACCGACGTGTTAAGCTCGATTAGATGGAGAAATGGTAAAATGAGCTGGTTAGATCAAAATATATTCTTGCCATTTCTGCAATTACATGATGATAATGATCTAGTTATTCGCGCTACGCATTACGATTGCGATAACTGCCGTTCCTTCTGGGCCTGGAATGCCACTGTCGCTGCCGATAAAGTCAATTGGTAGTTGGAAGTTAAAGTGCAATGCACGAATGGCAAGAAATGGTCCGACATAACTAACTTTCAAAAATGTCACTGATAAATTTGTTGAAAATAATATTTGTAATTTTAATACGCAAATAATGAAGCTTATATTTAAAAACATATTTGTGGATTACTTTAAAATTGTTCATTTAAAATTATTTAAAGAGCTGTAAACTATAATAATACAACGAGTTATTACTTGCTAAAATATTATATTATAAAGCTGTATTTTATAATTAAGAATTAAACAATTTGAAATTACAGTAGGAAACTTGTGGAATGCAAAAACCGGTTTTCTCCGTTGCTTTTTAAAACACTAAAATGTTTTGCAATAGAGATGAGACATATTTATCCTCATATATAATAAAAGTTGAAATCCACAATTGTCCGTAGTTTATTTATAAATTTTATTAAAAATTAAAATATTTAAAATATTTAACAGATATTTTTTCAAACATTCTACAAAATAAGATTGCAATTTTGTGTGTAATATTTGCCCAATTGTAGCAATTATGAATTTATAAAACGATATAATAACGAACAGAATTTATTCACCCAATTCATTTATAATATAAATAATCGTAAATAGAAATTGTTATTTAATATAAAAATTACAGTTTATATTATATAATTTTTGGAATGTAATTTTACAATTTTTTAGAGAAGAGTGGAAACGGGACTCGGATTACGAGTCAATCCGTTTCACTGCACCGAAAGTGAGTTACTGTCGGCTGTCGATAGACTGGTGTCGGACACGGCTTTAGCCGAACGGATGGCCGCTATCGGCCACCGAATACGCAATACCGACGATAAGAAATACTTTTAAAAAACACATTGAAAATTTCATATAAATTAATCATAATGATTTCTTTACAAACTGTAATAATAATTTAGATATATTATTTTATCAATGGTTTTCTTATAAATAATTAATCTTGGGCAAATGTACAAATTGAACATTTAAACATTGATTTTTTTTGACAATCTATGATTTCATTTAATTAATTTTTGGTCTAGCTATTATTTTGAATAAGAATTATTTAAATCTATTTTAATTCTATAAGTGTCAAGTAACTAGTCAAATAATGCCAATAAAATTTATTAACAAACTATTTAGTTTACAATGAAGTTTATAAAATGTAATGATGTTATGTGTCCAAGATAATGCATAAATTATAAATAATTTAACCACGATTTAGATAACTAAATCGTAATAATATTCAATATTATATTTATTTGATTATAAATATTTAAACTTATAATTCGCATTTTTCAAATATTTATATTAATAAATAAATAAATTATTAATAAATTGATATTTGATAAAATATTCATATTTAAAATATAATATACAGTCGTTCCATTATGTTACCTGTATAATTTTTCAAATATTTCTCGTGAACTTATATTTTTAAAATATTTTATATTCTTTTGTATTAATTATGTATTAAAAATTAAATAAATTAAGATAGTGATTAAATTATGTTCAATAATATAAATATATAAAATATTTAATAAATATTTTTAACAAGCATTATTAAAAATAGCTGTGCAATTTAGTGTATAATATTTGCCCAGTTACATTAATAAATTTATAAAACGAGGTAATAAAGTGCGAGACTTCAACCAATTCATTTATGATATAAATAATTGTAAATAAAAAACGTTATTTAATATAGAATTTACAGTATTGCTTCGAAAAACTTATCAATATATTTATATTAATATAATTAAATTTTTATATTACTTTAAAACTGTAATGTCTAACAATAAAATACCATTAATATTAATTTTTTAATGTAATATTCATAATGAGAAATTTATTTTGAAATCCTAAATTTTGTATTTAACAATTAATATTAATAATAAATATAATAATAATATTATAATAATAAATATTATATTTATTCAATATCAATTACAATGTTTTAAAAAAATGATAAAGTTTAAATATACTATTCTAAATATAAGAATCTATTTTACCAATTCTGACGTACCAATAATGAGTGGGACGTTAGCGAATCCACTGCCGAAATGTGCAAACCATGAACTGTTCAAACCGTGCGATTGCGTCAAAAATCCGGAGGTCTTGGCAACACAAGTCGTATGCGATTCAGTCGACGTCGATCTGAAAGTATTGTTTGCGAAACTGAGCCTTTAAGCGAAGACGAGAAACACTTCACAGCTCTCGCACTCGTGAACCTCAATATAGAGACCATCGAAGCGAACACTTTCGCTGACCTGACCTTCGAGTTGATAGACATCGAGGGAATGCCGAACTTGAAAAGTATAGACGCAAACGCATTTAATAGCACCCAAAATGTAACCACAACCATACAGTTCGAACGTAATTTTGCCATGCCTAATCCGGCTAAACAAATTGCCGAAGTAATGAATCAATTCCCAAATATGCATATTATTATGATTGATACAAATAATATATCGGAATTATATCCATTCTAACCAATCAATGGATACGACAGTCACGTGGCGTACGTTAAGATCTTCGACCCGAGTATTAAAACTATCGGCGCGAATGCGTTCCGATATTACCGCGAATTACAAGACCTGTGGTTCGGTCACTCGGCTATCAGTCATATACCGGAAAACGCGTTCGCATTCGACAACTCATCCGATATTGGCCTTCGGTTTAACTTAGTATACAATAAGCAACTGAATAGTTTCGGTGTCGCACCCGAATCCCTGGCCAAATTCAACCGACGCCTTCAGCTTTATTGGAGAAACAATGCGCAAATGAGCTGGTTGGATCAAAATACGTTCTTGCCATTTTTGCAAGCGTATGAAGATAATAAGCTTGATATTGATGTCAATCTCGATTGCGATGACTGCCTGTCATACTGGGCCTGTCATACTGGGCCTGGAATGCGACGGTCGTCTGGAATGCTACGGAAGTGAGTTGGAAATTGGATGTCGAACTAATAAAAAGACCTGGACTGACCGCACCAATTTTCAAAAATGACATTGATACATCTGCATCATCATAATTGTACTTTGCATTTTAATGTTTGAAAAATAAATTTTATTAAAATTAACAAATATATAAATAAATAAATAATTATTATTTGGTAATAATAATTAGATTATTCCCAACTTTTTATCAATGTCCAATTAATATAATGACCCTTATCAATACTATTATTAGATAAAAGCATTTATTTTTTTACACAAATAGTACGCTTAAATATTTAGTTATTACTATCGTTCGTTATTTCACGTAAAATAAAATCTGGATGTAATATTACATGTAAGTTTGTAAAATTACAAAAATTGATGTAAAATTGAAAAATATCTAAATATTTGTTTATTCATTTATTTATTGCAACAAATATACAAATATTGTTTAAATCAGTGGTGTCCAAAGCAAGCGTATATACAAGGAGTACAGTAGATGGCATTTGAATGTGTTTTCCACTAATAATCAATATTAGCAAAACACGTTACATATACTTTGCTACAAATAGCCCCTATAATGCTATCTAGTATAATTACTCATTTTGTTTTATTTAATAACTTATATCAGTAAAATATTAATTCCTAGGAAAGGTAAATTATAGTTTTACTAAGAAACACTTTGAAATCAAGTAATTTTAATATCTTAAAAAAATTTTGGCATTTAAAAATAAGAGATATACAAATACTAAAATAAGCTATTATTATGTTTGTAACTGAATAAAATGATTATTTTTAAAAAATATTTTTAATTAGAAATATAATTTTATGAATAGATTATTTTTAAATAACAATTTAAATTGAAATGTACGTGTATGCCCACTCTTAATTAAGTGTACTGTTGTATGCGTTGAAATAGTAGTTTAACAAGTTTTCTAAGCTTGCACTGAGGCCTAACTTTTTAACTGGATATTTATCTGGATATTTGGACATCACCGGTTTAAATCATTATTATTTAATCAAGTAAGTTTAGAAATTATATAAAATAAATAAATTACCACGTTTTCAAATAAATTTAAAAAATCAAGAAAAGTTTAGGTATCTATTTTTATTCTTATTCTCTTATATTTAATTTAGTTTATATATTTATTTGTTTTAAAAATTTTAATTTAATTATATAAATAATTAATTAATAATGTTTTTGTAATTTAACTAATTATTTATTTTTACCAATGTAAAAATATTTTATATTTATCAGTCTTATTTTACATTATTTTGTAAGATAAATAAAAATCTATGTAATATTATAAATATTACATATAATTTTTTACTGTAAAAGTACAAATTTTACAAAGATTAGTGTGTTAGTAACTTATAAATTTTGTCAAATTCAACTTTGTCATATTTGACTTTATCATATTTGACTTTGTTTGATAATATTTAACTTAATATTTGACAATTATATTTGATTAAGCAATATGCACTATAATAAAGCACTTATTTACATAAATTAACCTAAAAAGAGTGGGGAACAAAGCCTATGTCTGAAACCCAAACAGTTGCGTGTCGGCTAATAAGCAAGTTACGAATATTAATTAACTACATTGCTATAAGAATGAGTTAAATGCTTTGACTTGATAGTACAGTAGAGACTCTCAGAGCAAATTTTGTTATGATATTCTATGCTATAAATTATCAGTAATTGATTTCAGATGTTTTTTATTGTCTGTATTACGTATTTTTTGGCCGATAGCGGTCATCCGTTCGGCTAAAGCCGTGTCCGACACCAGTCTATCGAAAGCCGACAGTAACTCACTTTCGGTGCAGTGAAACGGATTGACTCGTAATCCGAGACCCGTTTCGCACACTTTCTGCGCATTTATTATATTTATATTTAAAAATTAAATTAAACTCAAACTGTAATTAACATACAATTTATAATTTTTATTTTGTGTTTTTTATATTACATATTAATTGAGTTATAAAATTTAGATATTTTTAATACATATTACTATTAAAAATGACATAACATGACGAAAAATTATAAATGTCAAGTACTCTGCATTATTAATAAATGTTATAATAAGATGAAAGTAGCATAATACAAATAATATTTTCCATTTTTAACATATTGGTATTTATCAATTATTAAAACTCATAAATAAGATTAAACAGAAATTAACAATAAGTTAGCCATTTACAATTTATAATTAATGAGTCTAAAGTAACGTCAAATTCTGCACTGTATGTTCACTGCAAGTGCATTGAATATTAAAATAGGTGTGAAATCAATTGGAATTCTACTGGCGCCGATATTATATTATATGACAAAATATGCCAAAATCTAGACAAATCTTATTTTTATATACTATTGTGATATGCCTAAATTTTGAGTCGTTCCGCACATCACGGTATTGTTTATAGATTTATCAAACAAATTGTTAAAACCCTTGATTAATAATCTTGATATATATACTTATCTGGATGTTATTTGTTGCCATTATACATTTTTAAAGATATAATAGTGCAGCGAAATAGAGTATTTGCTGCGATTGTGAGCCAATCCTCTGTGATTATGCAATAAGCACCGCCTTTATGCAGAAATTCCTTTACAGGCGACCTATTTAAAGGAGTTTTTGCCTAAATAGCGGCGTTCGAGTGGGTGCTGGGCCTATGGCTCGGCCGCTCGGCCTCTTAGTCTCTTTTGCTAAGATAGATATAGAATTGTATTACAACTAGTTTTATGCCAATATCTTAGGTTTAGTCTTTGAAAACTATTTGAGATATATCTAAACTAATTACAACTCTCTTATAAACCAAATCTTTGTGTTTTATGTATTCTTTTTATATGTGTTTCTTAGTGGACTTCTGTTTTAATAAAGTGTCATAGAAAACCCAATTTTGTCTAAGTTAATTTATATTTGTGTTGTGCGCTTGTGTGCGTACGCGCGCGTGTGGTCACGCGTGCGTGAGTACTCGGGACAGCGAGACTGCGGGTACGGCAACCGTTGGCGTTTGGTGGACACCTCCTACTAGTGGTTCGAGAGTGTGGACAGGGAATCAAATGATGTCTCTTATAAAGGTTCTATAGCTAACGTAACTTAATTAATCCCCCATTTTAGCTATAAGTATATTGACGCCTTTGGGTGCTAGAAACGTGCAGCTTACTTGCTATTCCGTTGTATATGGTGGAGGAGCAGGGTACAGACACATGATCTGATAACGTTACTATTCTCTCGTAGAGCAAAGTAAAAATACATGCTTTTATAATTATTATATATTTTTTCTTTATCAGGTTAAATTTTAAATTTACATAAACACATTATCTGATATTTTCTGTATTTTTTTTAAATGTTATATAATTGATATCTTATGTAACAATTTTATACTATATTATAACATAGTATAGACACATGCTAGCGAACAAAGTACAGACACCTTCTCTGTTAAGTTTTCCGTACTTTCGTAGATTAAAACAAAACAAATATTTACAAAGCAATTTCTATTTTTATAACAGAAGTATTATTTTTATGCTTGTTTTTATTTAAATTCAGTTCTTTAGTATTTTAAAAAAATAGTTATTTTTATTATGAAATGTTATAAAACAAAATATTTCAAATCAATGATATTACAATATATTCTATTACTTTTACTTAATTTATGACAAAAATTTCAATATTATATGGACTATTTTCCTACATTACCAACGATTTTTCTAATTCACTAATTTATGTTTAAAATCTGTACGGAGAAAGTAATTAATACTCTCCCATTTTGTTCTAACTATTACCATATCTCATGGGGAAGAATTTTCTGAAAAAGTAATTAAAATTTTCTCAGGCTTAAAAAGTAATAAATTTTTCTACAAAAATCGATAAATTCACTTGTTTGCAAATTGAAGCATTTTTTGTAAACAAATTTATTGCTGGAATTAAAATTCTAAGACGCAGAGTTAAGCGTATTTTGCCAATTATTTTGAAACAAGATACAGCTGAAAACAGCCCTATTTATATTGCGATTTCACATATTTAGATGAAACCGAAAACACTGACTAGTATATAGCTTGAAAGAATTAAAAAAAATAAGAAACTATTCTGAGAATGTGAATAGTTTTATAAATTCAGAGACAGTTAACTTGTCAAAAATAATGCAAAACATTAATTATGCGCAAAATTTTGCTTTGAAATATCTGAAATCGCTATTAGAGCAACGGTTGACACTAAATCGAAAAAACCATCCGTTATTAATCTATAGACAAAATAAATTGTTTTGAAAAAGCAATAAAACTAAATGCTATCCAAAGTGCTTTTTTCAAGTCTGTTTAACCTTTAACGAATGAAATAGATATTAAAACAAAACTAAAAAGTTCTATCAAGTTGGAATTTGATATTATATCATTTTCAGTCTAAGCGGAGCATTTTGCGTATAATATTTATTGCCGAACATGTTTACTAAATAAAGAATTGTACCAAAAAGTAATAAACAAGTTCATTTGCCACAGAATGATTAAAGTATTTGCAATATTGAAATTTATATAGGTTGCCGGCAAATTGAACAGATTTTATGCATCACATGTTATTGAGCTGCGGTTCTGCATTAAATATATAAAATAAAATGCAGTTTTTTAAAAAAACGCATACTTGTTGCCAAGGTTGGCAACACAATGAATGCATTGAGTGATGCAAAATAATTATTATTTTATGTATTTCCTGAAAGTTATTGGAAAATACATTAGAGATATATTAAGAGGTCTGCATTCATTGCGGTTTTGTTTATTATAATTTGATATATTGTCATTAAGTTTGACAATCGCTCCAGACATTTAATAGTAAAAGGTATATAGACTGATTGCTGGGTTAAGTGAGAATGTATGCGTCGTTTTAATATAAATGATATAATAGTTTTTAAATTCTTTTATAAAATACTCAATAGTGCGTTTGAATGTATTCCCGCAGCAAATTTAAGTTGTTAGAGAACAATTATGTGTTTAGGTAAACACATTAATGAAAATAAAGTTTGATTGTTTATATATAGAATAACAATTCAGTAAGAGTTTTAGCTATTGAGATGTTTAAAATCCCAGCAAGTGAAATGAAACTTACTTATATTAATTTCAAAAATATTTACAAAAGAAACATTAACTAAAAATGTAATATGAAAATAAATATTATTAAATAAGTATAGTAGTTAAAATGGAAAAATCTTAAGTGATATTGGTTTAGTTAATAATTATTCAAATTATTAAATCACTAAAGAAAACAAAATACAACAAAATAAATAAAGTCTACATTTTATACATTTAATAATTATTTATATTAATAATTCTTTCGTTTTTATTTTACCCTATAATAATCACAAAAAAAATTATAAAATTTTTAAAAACCATTATGTTAATCAACAACAACAAAATAACAAAATTAAAAAAAATACATATGCTAATCAAACATAAAAATTACAAAATAGTCTAAGATGAAACAAAGTTCATGTTAATTAAATATTTGATCATTGTTAAAATACGTGTAATTATTATTGGATCAATGTTACCATTATTTAACAATATTAGTTTACTAAATATTTTATTAAATAATTCTAAAATTTTTATTTTAACTATATATTTTATGCAAATATGTACTTTTGATTAATTAATTTTTATACACTTAAACATTGATTGCGAACGACTATACTTTTATAACTTGTTAACACAATTTTACATCACAATTATTATAAATATTAACAACAACAAAAATAATGCGTTTATTTTTTATTTCCCAATTTAAAAAATAGTTTAAGAAAATATCTATTTAAATATTTTATACTTTATTTTATTAGTAACCAAATATCTATACATGTTTTAAATATACTTTGATATAATATTTATTTAACGCACAAAACATCTTTTGCGGACATTGAAATTAATACAGTATATTAAGGTATATACAAGGAATGTATGTTATTAATTTCAACATTTTAAAATAATGCGTTTTTTAAATAAATTAATTATACCAAATATCAATGAATATTAGATTAAACATCATAAGCATCAATGCCATCTAGTGGCAAATTATGATTTGACTCATATTATGCATAGTGAATTATATTGCACTTATAAATGTACAGCGTGATTGGCCTCAATGTGTTTGTTATATGTATTGTCTGATTAGATATCTGCGTATGTCATTGTCATGAATAAGCGCAACGGATTTATGAGATAGGTCTAATTTAAAGGTAGATAACATTATTGCAACATTAAGATGAGGAGCTAATACGTGTACACAAAAGTATTGTTGTTCATTTAAGCCTAAATGATAAAAATATAATTAACTCAAAAATTGACAAAACTTTGAACCAAACAATCGTTTTCGACAAGCTTCTGATAGAAAATTGCGTAAACGCATATGGCAAAATGAGATAGATGTTGTGGTTAAAGTTGGTGGATATAGAGCTGAACTAGTTTTGTCATCAGGATAATTAACAATCAATTTAATATTTGTATGATTTATTTGTGCTTATAATTGATGTAATGTAAAAGGTTCGATCGTATGCTGATCTGATATTTTAAATATGTATTTGGAAAATTTATTTTACATAACCATTATGTATACACGATTATAACAATCAATTTATTTTTTGATTTAATTAATTATTTATAAAACAAAATTATTTGACAGTCTTTAGAATAATAACTTGATTATTGTATAAAACAATTACAATTTACAGCTAAATTATTTAAATTATAATTTTATCAAAAATATGTGTGAATCTAAATATTATCAAATTTACTGTTATAACATTTATATTTATAACATGAATTACAATCAATATATTTAACATTTATATATGTAAATTTGGTTTTATAAGGGGGAGCTTTAATCATAGGAGATAGGTATGCAGCGAAATAGAGTATTTGCTGCGATTGTGAGCCAATCCTCTGTGATTATGCAATAAGCACCGCCTTTATGCAGAAATTCCTTTACAGGCGACCTATTTAAAGGAGTTTTTGCCTAAATAGCGGCGTTCGAGTGGGTGCTGGGCCTATGGCTCGGCCGCTCGGCCTCTTAGTCTCTTTTGCTAAGATAGATATAGAATTGTATTACAACTAGTTTTATGCCAATATCTTAGGTTTAGTCTTTGAAAACTATTTGAGATATATCTAAACTAATTACAACTCTCTTATAAACCAAATCTTTGTGTTTTATGTATTCTTTTTATATGTGTTTCTTAGTGGACTTCTGTTTTAATAAAGTGTCATAGAAAACCCAATTTTGTCTAAGTTAATTTATATTTGTGTTGTGCGCTTGTGTGCGTACGCGCGCGTGTGGTCACGCGTGCGTGAGTACTCGGGACAGCGAGACTGCGGGTACGGCAACCGTTGGCGTTTGGTGGACACCTCCTACTAGTGGTTCGAGAGTGTGGACAGGGAATCAAATGATGTCTCTTATAAAGGTTCTATAGCTAACGTAACTTAATTAATCCCCCATTTTAGCTATAAGTATATTGACGCCTTTGGGTGCTAGAAACGTGCAGCTTACTTGCTATTCCGTTGTAATAGGCCGAAATAATGCTACTCTGATTAGTTTATATTGCTCAGTAAATTTTACTTATATTAAATTTTTATTTACTACAAACTAGAAAAAATATTATGTAAATGCAATATCTTTTATAAATTTTAGCATAATGTAGATTTTAATTATAAAATAAAAGAACATAATTATAACTGTTTTATAACATTTTACTTTGCCGAATTTAACATCAAATTGCGATGCGATATTATTTTTAGTACATCTTATATTTTTTAGCATAAATATTTAAAAGAATGAATATAACGGGTTTTTGTACCGGCCAATTGATTTATAATATTAATAACACGATGATTATATAATACAATATATTATAATTACAGTTTGAACAAACTTTGGTATTTAAATATTAATGTAATAAACGCGCAGAGAGTGTGCGAAACGGGTCTCGAATTACGAGTCAATCCGTTTCACTGCACCGAAAGTGAGTTACTGTCGGCTGTCGATAGACTGGTGTCGGACACGGCTTTAGCCGAACGGATGGTCGTTATTACCGATTTATACACGCGTCGCACAACTATTTATAAAATAAATTTGTAATTCTATTAAAAATAATCAATAGACTTTTTTAAGTTGGTAATATTTCTATATGTTGCGAAAAAAAACTATTTATGAGAACTAACAAAATGATTATTAACATTCTTATTTTCATATTGTATAAATTTTAGCAAACCTACTAAATTTTAATCAGTATTTTATAGTTAATATATTAGATATCAATTAACTTATTGCAAAATACCAATGAAGTTTACTCGATATCATGCATATATCAATCTGTAAAAACATAATTTTTGTAAATTTATACAAAATTGCGATATCAACGGTACAGTTTTATAAATATGTTATTTATATAATTTTAATATCAATGCCTATAATTTATATGCAAACTAACTAAGGTCGCATCCCGGGCCCATTTTGAGCGACAATTAATGCAATCGAGCCGATTGTAAGTTACAAGTTCATTTCCAGCGTACACTTTTAAAAAAATGCAGCGAATTTTCTGATCGAAATAAATCATATTACACTAAAACCTCCAATGACTGAACCCTCCCATGAGTGAAAACCTCCGAAGAGTGAACGATATCTCGAGTCCCGAA
>JAQIXC010001971.1:0-12353 GCA_034697605.1 Metabelba pulverosa
AGTCTTGAATTCGAGCCAAACGTAAAGATCTTTTTCGTTCGCTTTTACCGTCAGATTTAGGCCAAAATAAATTTTGTCGAAAACGAGTTTTACAACTATTGCATCAAATAATAACACTGTTTAAAAAATACTGTATAAATTTGCGCGAAAAGCTATGTACTATGTACAGTGTACTTTCATAATATTTCAATATTAAATTTATTAATTTATTATTTATTAATATTTTTTAGATTTTTTAAATTTAAACATAACTTTTTATTAGTTTCTTGAAAGAGTAATATTTTTAGCAAGCTTAGTTTTATACGATCTTTAGCGAATACACTGTAGAAGTTGTATTATTGTTCGAAATTTCGATATTGACAGATTTTATGATATGCTTATTTTTGGGTAAATACTTTTCATTAATTAGAAAAATTCTTTAAAGCCTTGAAAACCGGATGACAAGTGATCACTTCAGCTATTAATCAATATGCATATGAGAATAGTTTTAGCATGTTTAATACGACGGCTAAAATGCATCAATTAAAATCAAAAACAAGAGAATAGATTTTTAGATTTCAATTTATAATTAAAAATTTTGCATTGTATTTATTTGATGTTTAATTAAATATTGATTATATCTCTACAATATATTTTTTAAATTAAAATACTGCATTGTACGTAAATTGAACAGTATAAAAACACACATTATAAGCTGAATAATTTGGATGTTTAAATAATTAAAAGTTTGTTTACAGTTAAGTTTATCAAAATATAGACATTTTACTTAAATATTTTGTACCTAGTATATTATTGCGTATATGTTTTTACTTAAGTTTATACTGTGCATGTAAGAATATACATGATAAAGCTTAGTATTAATATTATTTGAAATTTTAAATTACCTTATAAGTGCTACTTGCAGTTATACATTGAAATATTATACACACACATTAATTAAAACATTAATGCATAGTAAATATTTTCCTTTAAATACCAGATTACGTCTTTAAGATATTAAATTATTATCAAGGAAAAAAATTGATTTATGCTTAATTAAAACAAAAACATTCCGGACAATTTTTGAGGTCAATAGTAGTCATCAGATTGTATCGTGCATAATTGTATAGCATGTTACTGTTGTGTAGTACAAAAACGTGTTGCCAATTGTTTTGCTCTGGCAATAATTTTTGATAAACTATTCATCTTTAAATTAATGAAGAATAATTATTCAAATTATTTTAACATGCTATTTAGTCATTATGTTAAATCTGTATTAATTATCAATATTTAGTATACTACTAATGGGCAAAAATTATTTTAACCTTGTTTATGTTTAGCTTGAAATAAATTTTTAAATATACTGTATATACTGTAATGTAACAAAATATAGAATGATAAAATTAATATATAAATATAATTATAAATAAATTTGTCATGCTGTAACTCGAATAAATAAAAATATATTAACAAAAATTAAAATAAAATATCCATTAATAGGAAATTATTATTAATTAATTTGAATTAAAATAGCACTGTGTATTATTTCTAATTCAAACGCACATTGTCTCTGATTTAATGTTTTATCATGCCAAATTTAGATTGTCAATCAAGCACTTCAGATTTAGTATTGTTTGATTTCCCATATATTGTTTGATAAATCCTTCATATTAAGTATTTTAAGTGATTTAAATTTTGATTAATGTCATATGAATAAAAACTTTCTCCAAACTAAAACTATTTTATCTAGCAATTTCTATAATAATATTGAAGTTACTAAGTAGTTATTTATAATTATTATGTAATAATTTTTTATATAAAAAATAATTAAATGCTTAAATATAAAAAATTACATTTAAATTTATTCATATAATATCTTAAATAAAATTTATCATTAGCATATTTATACAATATAAAATAATATGATAAGTAAAAACAAATAAAAACAATATACATGTATAAAAGAAGCAAGGGCATTTAAAAATTAATATATTTATAAAATAGCAAAATAAATTATTAATTTTATTCATTAATTAATACTGCACTTATCTACACAGTTTAATAAAGTGTCTATGGTTAATTATATAGGCATATAAAATACACAATTATTAAATAATATACACAGTTATAAAATAATTCAGTTAATTTTTAAGCATGCCAATTTTATAATTCGATTTCAAAGAGCATGCACTTTTTGAATGACCGACCGCTGCGAACAATTGTGACGCATCTTTACCGGCGTTCTGCACAAGTATGTCGTCGCCACCCGGGTGCTCCGATAGGAACGGGGTTACATCGAGCACCTCGTCGTTTATAATTAGCCAAACCGAATCTTTGGTATTATGCTCGGCCACCTCGGCCATTGTGTACTCCTTGTCTATATTTATGCATAATAATAATTTACTATAATAGCTATTTATTAGATATTTTATTATACATAATTTTAAACAATATAGTAAGTTATTTTTATATAATTTAATAACATGTTTAAAATCAAACATACCTTGCAGACAGTCCAGATGCAAAACTAAGATTAAAACCACGTAACAAAGTAATAGTTTCGTCATGTTGAATTTTTAAAATGCTATTTTTAAAAATATACTTTTGTTTTGTTTTTGATATTTCTTTTTACCAGTAGTTTGAGCTTAAATACATTAGTATTAATTGTTTATAAAAATTAGTTTTGTTCGTGCTAAATTTAATCAGTTTTTTTGCTTTGAAATGTTTGTGTACATATAGGGGTTTATTAATGTAACATTTAATAGAATTTTAAATAGTTTAAATCGTTATTCGACTTGCATCCCTGAGTTGTGTCATTAGAATGTAACCTTGATTAAAAATATAAATATAATATGTTTTTACATTTATATTTCAAAGAATATATATATATTTTAAACAATCTTATATTTTTTTAATAAAAATTTACTACTATTAACTAAAATAATAAAAAATATATAATAAATATTTAAACATGCTAATATTATTAATATTATTATGTTTATATAAATTTAATATTTTATATAGATAAATCAATTACATTAATTAAACGACATAATTTAGCACAAATAACTTAAACAGGTTTAGATTATACTGTACAGTAGATGCTATTTTATATACTATTTTACTTTACAGAATTTTTTACTATTCAACAATTTCAAGTTACAAAGTAATTACTCATATGGATATTTAATATAAGTTAATGCAGGTGTATTTGAAATTTGAAATAAAATAATAGAATCGAATATATTTATGAGAGTAGGCACTTGGTAAAATTTTGGTAAAATTATTTTAACGTTATCAAATATGTTATTATTTAATTCATATAAGTTATATCAAGTAAAAATACAAATAAACTTGCTAACTTTAACAGTTTATAATAAACATAGTTAATAAATCATAAACAAAGCAATTGATTAGTAGTAAATTTCGGTATTGTTTTTAAGCGTGCCAATTTTATACTTTTCGGCTGTTTGCTGCGCGGCGGCCGAGTGCTGCAAAAAGATCTTGGTGGCATCTTTGCCGGCATAGGACAGAATCACCCCGGGACCTTTCGGGTGAAGGGGCAGGTAGTCGGTCAAGTCATACACCCACTCATTGACGGTAATCCACACCGACGCATTCGTATTATGCTTGGCAACTTCTTCGCGCGTGTACTGCTCCATTTGTTTAACCGTGCCGCATTTATACTGCTCCTTTGTCGCGCGCGCCTGTAGCCCGTGCCATGTAAATATTTCGGTCGCATCTTGACCAGCGTGTTTGAGTATGGCCTCGGGGCCGCCCGGGTGCTGCGGTATGTAGCTAGTTACATCGTAGACGGAGTCGTCTATTATTACCCAGGCAGAATCTTTCGTGTTGTGCTTGGCAATCTCCGCTCTTGTGTAAACATCTAAAATATTTAATTTTTACTGTTTAAATTAATATTATTTTTTTAACAAGATTAATTATGTATAGTTTTAAACGTAATAACTTACCATTAGTCTTTACATAAAAGACAAATAATGAGCAGATAGAAATAATTAGTAATGATTTCATTATTAATTATTACTATGTAAAATATTGAATATAATTTTATGCAGGTAATTCAATTAACTTTGCCTTTGTAAAACAATCAGTGTAAGTTTGATTATATTAACTTTTTATATTTGAAAACTTAAATACTTAAGTTAAATGCCGACACTAAAGAGGTATCTTATCATTTGAGCCGAGCAAGGTTAAGTGAAATGTACATTTTTGTTCTAGATTATTCAAGTTAAGCTAAAGTAAACGAATTGTAAAAATATAGTTGGGCTTTTATAAAATAAAACTTCTTATGCAATTTTCAATATGAATTACAAATTGTTTTACTAGATAAAATAACTAAGTTTAATTTACTCAATTTATCATAAAATAAAAATGGCAAAAAAATTGAAAAATTATTTTTAAACATTAAATTATTAAATTAATATATATATAAAATATTTAATAACAAAGTTAGCATTGTGCATTTTATTTATTAACAAATTATACATTATTAATTCAATTAAACCAAAAATACGCAAATATATTATTATGCATTGAAGAAAGGGAAAATTAGCTATGATAAAACTATAACTAATTGCCACATCAAACATATTTATTTTTTGAGCACGCCAATTTTATACGCTTCTTTATCGAGATACGCGCTTTCCGAATGGCCCTCAAACACCTCGGTCGCATCGGTGCCGGCGTACTTGAGTATGGTGTCGGGGTGGCCCGGGTGGTGTGGCAAGTACGCGGTTACATCATATACGGCGTCGAATAGAATAAGCCAGACCGATTCGTTCGTATTGTGCTTGGCCACCTCCGCCGCCGTGTACTCCACTTCTAAATTAGCACGCAATAATTGATGTTTAATATAATTTATATAATAATTATTAGCAAGAATTTTTTTGACAGAATACCTTTCCAGCAGTTTAGCTGTAAAATTAAAAAGAAAAATATAGAACTAGATAATAGTAATTTCATGCTGATATTTTGTATGTCTGCGTTTGTATGATATTTTATCAAATAATAATTATTTGAATATAACTTATATTATTTCTACATGCACAGTGTAATTTATAATGTTTTTAAAAGATACTTGATATTATTTGCAAAGAGTTTTGCAATGATAAGATTAATACATTAATATAAATATTTATTAATAGTAAAAGTAGTTTGAAAGTTTATCTATTCTGATTTTATTTTTTAATTATAATTTGTTCAGTTTCATATTATTTTTTTAATCATGTAATAAATTTTTTTGAGCAGATAAAATTATATAAAAATATAAAGTTTAAAATTGTTATATTTAGAAATTATTGCTTGCTACAAAATTGGCTATTTATTAGTGTTTTTAATTAAGCAAATAAGAGTAAATAATATAAGTTATAGCAAGTGGCAATTTAAATTTAAAATAATTTATAAACTATACGCTTAAAACGTAGTAATTTGCAAATTAATTATCACGTATAATTTTAAAAATCATTTCCAGAATCATAATTTGCACACATTGTTTTATTTTTGAGAATGCCAATATTAAACTCTTCTTTGTCTTGCTGTATTTCGAGCGAATATTGATGCTGGCTATTGAAGGCGGAGGTAGCGTCGCCGCCCGCGTACTCCATAATAACGTGCACACCGCCCGGGTGCTCGTACACGTACTCGGTCACGTTGTACACTGAGTTGCCGATTATAATCCAGGCCGACTCGCTCGTATTATGCTTGCTAACTTCTTCGCGAGTGTAATCTAATTATAATTAATTAATTTAGTTAACAGTTAATGAACTTGCCAATTATTAAGGCTACCTGGTTAATGAAATGTTAAATTTATAAATTATAAATTTACTGTAAAATTTCTATAGCTTAATATTTGTTATCAAGTAATTTTATACTTGTTGTAATTGTTTTATAATTTATTTAGAACTATAAAAGTTTGATTAATTCTAAAAATTTTCTTATGCAATGTAATGATTTAAAATTATGCTGTGTATATATTAATTTAATAAAACAACACGATATAAAACATAAAATGTAATTATATAATTTATATATAATATTTATTTATTAGCCAGGATAATTTTATAAATAATAAGCTAGTTATATAAAGAATTATAATTTATACCGTTTTCTACTCCACCAATTTTATACTGGTTTAATTTGTAGTGGATTGTGGGCGAACTGCCATGCTGTTTAATAAAAGCAGCCGTAGCGTTCCGGCCCATATTGTCCATGAGCACACGCGCACCACCCGGGTGATACGGCGCGAAGTCGGTTAGATCGAACACTGTTTGATTATATACGAGCCAGGCCGAGCTACTCGTGTTATGCTTGCTAACTTCGCTCATCTTGTAATTGACTAAATTTGATTGGAAAATAACATACTATTAATTTAGCAAATACAATTATCACATTAAACCACAATAAGTGGTTAAATTAATTGTTAATTTAACTGTAAAAAATTAAATTTAATAAATAACATTTGTATACTACTTTTACTATGTACAGTATGCCTATTACGATTGAATTAAACATTATAAATATTTCACGTCTAAATGCTATTAATAATTGATTAATATTTATGTTTAATTCGTAAATGGTTAATAGTATATAAAGCATTTTAAAATTAAAAAAAATAGAATACAATATTCTAAATAAATTAACTATAATATTAATTACCTAGAACTATAAATTAAAATAAACAAGTCATCTATATCATCTAATTAAGCTTACGTTATGCAATTTAGCAGGATCAAAATATTGCCAGAGTATAAAGCATATTTAATAAATGTATAATTATTTTATATTAGACTAATATAATATATAATCTATTTCCAAAGTTTAATTGCTATTATAATAAAATATAAATATAAATACAAACATGCTAAATTACAATTTACCATTTGCTACGCGTCCAACGGCTAGCTTGTCCATTTCGCGCCACGCCTCCTTTGAGTGCGAGTGTCGGCGCCAGCAATCATCGGAGGCGTCGCCGCCGGCATAGCCCGAAAGATCGGGACCGGGATGCGAATAATTGGTCACATCAAGCACGTCGCGGCCAAGTATGATCCAGGCCGATTTGGCAGAGTTATGCTTTCTAACTTCTTCTCTCGTATAATAAGCTACAGTTTCTATTCAACATAAATTATAATGTATAATTAGTTAGCAAATAAGTAGGTTTGTAAATATTAAGATTTTCTATATTGAGTTTATAAAATTTTGCATGATTATATTTTATTTATTTGTTAGTAATTTACACACCAATAGCAGTTTATTTATGCAAAATTATCCCAATTTTATATTAAAATAATCTTGGTAGTTGTAAGTTTTAGCTAAAGTGTTCATAGCGTCAAACAAGTCAAATATTTAGTTAAATAAATCATGATAATTAAAAAATATTTATGTTTATAGATTTTAAAATGCTCATGGTTAACCATTTAATTATAACACGCACATAATTTAGTATATTTTGCAATTTGGAATATAAATAACACGCAAGTATTGCTGTTTTAATTACTTATTAAACCATAAGCAATTTTCAACATGCAGATTTTAAAAATGCACTATTATTTTTGAACAAGCTGAATTAAGTATAGTTTGAAAATCATTAACTTACCATTAGTCTTTACGTACAAGACAAATAATGAGCATATAGAAATAGTTAGTAGTGACTTCATTATTAACTAATACTGTGTAAAATATTACAAATATTTTTATAAAAGTAATTTAATTAACTTAGTTTTTGCAAAACAGTGTAAGTTAAATTATTAGAAAAATTAACTACTTATATTAAATGCCGAGATTAAATAGGTTGTTTTTCTAAATAATCTTATCTTATCCAAGCTAGGTTAGATAAAATGTAACATTTTTGTTTTAAATAATTAGTTTAAGTAGATAAATTGTAAAAAATATAGTTGGGCTTTATTTTATAAAATAACACTTCTTGTTTAATTTCTAATAATAATTACAAATTGTTTTACCAGATAAAATAACTCAGTTTAACTTACTCAATTTATCGTGAAATAAAAATGGCAAACAGATTGAAAATTTATTTTTTAAACAACATTAATTAAATTATATTTACAATACTTAAAAATAAAATTAATAGTGCATTTTATTTTCTAAGATTAGCCATATTTATATCTTATAGCTTATATAGATTTTTTATATATTTAAGATTATAATTATTTTACAACTTAATGTGCAATATGGTTATAAACATCCTTAAATTATGAAGATAAATTCTATAATGCGAAACACCTGCTAATTCAATGTTTGATTCTTGTTGAAATATTTGTGCCAGGATTGATAAATAATATTTTATTATTATTATTATTATTTTATAATGCTAGAAAATAAATTAATTAAGTGTATTATAACATTTTTAATTTATATTAATCATTCAATAAATACAATGTATTAACTTATTAGTTTAAATGCAGTATTAATAATCTAATTAGTTTACACAAAAATTAGAATATTTAATTTTTTTATTGAATTTGAGTTTTAATTATATTAATATTTTAAGTATAGTACTTGTTAGCTTGTGTAGCTTGTTACAAGCTAGGAATCCATTTAAGGATATAGTTGTCAAAAATATACCCTAAACTAAATGCCATTCTTCCAAAATTTAAACAAACAATATCTAAATTTAAACATTACAAAATTTAATTTTTAAATTATATTTAAATAAATGTTAACCCCATTATATAACTATGTTAAATTTTATTTTTAAAGTTATTTAATACATTTTTGCACAAAAAACATTACATATAAACATAGAGTTTGAAAATCGCTATATATTAAAATTATTACTTGCAATAAAATTTACTATAAGTTAGTGTTTAAATCAAGTTGTATCATGCGCCAATTTTAATAGTAATAGTAATAGTAATAGCCTTGCTTTTAGACACCGTCGCAATTCAACTTTATTGTTACTCAGTTTTATTTTTTGGGGTTATTTTATATGTTTTTTAAACTGAGTAACTAGCTGGTCTCCCATTGCTTGGTGTTAGGGGTATATTATGGGGAACTATTGTAGGCGAGGCTATTATTATTGGGGTTTAGACCAGATTTCAGTGGATAACTGAGTGAATCCACTATCCGGTGGACAGAGGAAACCGAAGTACTCGGAGAAAACTGCCGCCAACTGTGTTCGAAGTGGACACGAAACGCATGATAGAAGCCGGGTTCGAACCCCGCACCTCCAGTGATGCGTGTGCAGTAGCCTGTGCCCTCAGACCACTACACCACAGAGGCCCCTTTAATATAAAGCAAATTATAAATCTTAAGCTTAGAAAGTAGTTATTTGCAAAATAATTTTCATGTATATATTTAAAAAGCATTTCCAGAATAATAATCTGCACACACTGTTCTACTAATCGAGCATGCCAATATTAAACTCTTCTTTCTCCTTCTATATTGCGGGCGAATCCTGATGGTTGATATTGAAGCCGTCGGTGGCGTCGCCGCCCGCGTACTGCATAATCTCGCGCTCACCGCCCGGGTGCCGGTGCACGTAGTCGGTAACGTTGTACACCGAGTTGCCGATTATGATCCAGGCCGACGCGCTCGTATTATGCTTGCTAACTTCTTCGCGAGTGTAATCTAATTTTAATTGTTTAGTTCAGATTAGCACTGAAATTGTTTGTGAACCAACATGATATAAAATATATAAAGTTTTATTACAGTTTATATATGATATTTTATTAGGCGAGATAATTTTATATGTTAAAAACTAGCTGTTTGCAGAATAAGAATTTATACCATGTCCTAGCGCGCCAATATTATACTGGTTTAATCTGTAGTGGATTGATGGCGAACTGCCATGCTGCTTATTGAAAGCGGACGTGGCGTCCCGGCCCATGTTGTCCATGAGCACACGCGCACCACCCGGGTGATTCGGCACGTAGTCGGTTAGATCGTACACTGTTTGATTATACACGAGCCAGGCCGTGCTACTCGTGTTATGCTCGCTAACTTCGCTCATCTTGTAAGTGACTAAATTTAATTTAAAAATTAACTCTTACAATTATACTTTGGGATAAAACAACCCCAAGGTGTATTTAACATATAATTATAAGTAAACTATTAATTACATTATAATAAACCTTTCTACAGTTTTTATCATGCAACTTTTAAACTTAATATAACAAATAATAAACGTTAAATATATATAAAAAATAATTTTTTGTTAAGAGTTTATAATGTTGAAATATAAAAACTATAAATACAATTATTAAAAGTTGATTGTAAAATAAATTAATAGCAAGCGCAAAATCTAACAACAGCAAAATTGTTAGTCCTTAATTAAGATCAATGATCATTGACTAAAAATATCGGACTATATCAAAAAAAATTTGCACTTGTTACAACTTGTCCCATTTGTCTGTTACCTTAAAGCCATAGTTATAATAGCCAATAATAAAAATTGTAACAAGTTCAAATTAGCAAAAGGCTGATTTTCATGTTATATGAACATGATCAATTGCAATTTACCCTCCGCAACGTGTCCAACTCGTAATTTCTGCATGTCATCTTTCGCCCGCTCCGTGTGCTGGTGTACGCGAAAGAAGTCGTCGGTGATGTCGCCGCCGGCGTACGCCAAAAGGTCGCGCCCGGAATGCGCGTAATTGGTCACATCGAGCACGTCGTCGATAAATACCACCCAGTTTGATTTGGCAGAATTATGCGTTCGAACTTCGACGCGCGTATAATTAGCTAATGCTTCTATTCAAATTTATTATTCAATGTTAATTAAGATAAAATTTAAGTTTTACATATAATAGTGTTGCAATTATCAAGATTTTTATTAATATTAATTATAAAAATTTGGCTTGATAATCAACTTGGTTAGATCGTAATAATAGCTAGTTGGCTATTTTAGAGAACATTTTGTAATTTATAAAATAAATTATCTTGGTAGTTTAAAGCTATGCATCTTTCATAAATTTATAAAATTATACATTGATAATTATAAATTTAAAATATACCTTCCGCTTTGCCAATTGTAATGAATATCATACATAAACAAAATATTATTAAATATTGAGACATTTTTGTTCTAGCTTATTAATTGGTTATAATTTTTATATTAACAAAATTGACTAGTGTAGAACAAAATACTCGTTTAAATATAATATTTTTATTTGTTACATTTAAGTGTGCAGTTTTAGAAAGTACATGCTAGACTGTGAAGATAAACTTAAGAATTGACTGCACCTGTTTTGATTAAACACGCTTGGGCATATCTTTAGTGAAACATTTGTATTACCTTGTATTTTTAAATATTACAAAATATTAATCAATTTTTTATAAATTTATTTGCTAAATTCTTCAATTTTTAAATAATATAAAAAATTAGCTTATAAATATTGTGCCAATTTAAAAAATTAATATGATTTATTTAAATAATATTATTCATTTATACTGTAAAAGATAATGTGTAATATACAATAGGATATCCTTAAATTATTAAGATAAATTTTAGATACTCTACATCTGTTAATTAGCTATGTGAAATATGTTAAAAGTTATACTACATAACGACATCTTTTAATAATAAACTATCTTGATTTTAAATATCAATATTCTAAATACAAATTATTTTGTATTTTTTCAATTAATAAATCAACTTTATTACATATTATTTAAAAAACTGTAGCACAAGTTAAGTTAAGTTAAAATAATAATTACAAAAAATAGATTGATACATTCTTATCAATTTTATTAAATTAACTACGTTTATTTACAGTATTATTAAACATATAAATATTTTTAACCTAGTAGAAGATTGGCTTGCTAGAATCATGAATTTACGGATATAATTTTGACGATAACATAATAAAAAATATAGTGCAAATTCACTACTATTATTTTAATATTACACAAATAATTTAAAAATTTAAGCAATAGAAAATTAATCTAGGCACGAAAATCGGTAGATAAATAAATAAAAATTGATTAAAATATTCTTGATAAAATGGCAATGAAGGCAAACGGCGTAGACATGCGTTTGATAGGTTTGCTCAAATTAATTATTTAAACATAACAAAATTTTGTCGATAAAAAAGCAAAAATGCAATTCTTAACACACATTTCGAATTGCATATAACATCTAACGTATACAGTATAAATTCATACGGCATATGTGTGTCCGTCGGTATTGGGATCACACCCTTCGACGTTACGCTTCATTGCCGTTGCATTCAATTGGCGGCGCATTTTATACACTAAAGAATATTCTGTCAATTCTGTACAGAATTTTCTGCAATAAATATTTTAGTATTTATTCTAAATATAAAATTTTTATGTAGTTTTAGCGCATATAATCTGGGTGAAATAATCAGAATATTTCACATATGGGAGAGAGAGAGAGA
>JAQIXC010001972.1:0-12351 GCA_034697605.1 Metabelba pulverosa
GAACTGAAGTCTTTGAGCAGTTGTCGGACACCCGAGCGGTCGATGTTCGGCAACTCGTCTAATGGGAAGCGTTTCGGCAATATTTGGTAAAGAAATAAAGTGCCTTCGTCTGCATTTCCGCCTATGTAGAGCATTTTAAACTTGCTTAATGTTTACATTCAATTAAGCATTTAATAATAAATTTATTTCCATAGGTTAAAATATTTATAATTTATTTACATATTTATAATCGAAATTCACAAAAAATAATTATATTAATAATTTTATTAGTGTATATCTATAATACAATACTGTTTATTTATTACAGTATAAGTTAGCTTTATTATAAATACTTTAGTGTTTTTACAATTAATTAAATGAGGCTTTACAGGTTAAATATTTGTTATTTAAGCATAAAACCTTAATTACATTAAAAAATAAGTTAAAATTTCTCGAATAGAGAATCCGAACCAAACGCCGAAAAGCGCCGCAAAGTTTGAAACGAATGAAATGAATGTGATTTCAGGCGAGTGTTCGATCACCTCATCCGACAGTCGGTTGTGTTTTATTATAATTTTGGCTGTATTTGTATTATTAGCCAATTTAACAAACTTAAACTCTTTTAAATAGTACAATTCATTGATACAACCATCATGACATAAATCATGGCAATCACCAAAATGGCTATGTTTTTGCACACAATTTACTGCTTGCTTATTGCGTAATGTACAAAATTTGCTCTCATTTGCAAATTGAATTTTTCTTGATAAATAAAATTGCAGTCTTATACTGCAATTGACATGGCACTTTTGAATTATCTTTTGAATCATGCAATTAGCTACACAATCGGTTTTTGAATTTATATGCATATTTTTATCTTCCTTATCATATGAGTGACAATTAGTGTTATAATTTGGTAATAATTTAACTAGCATGGTACTAAATTTAAACTGTGTTTCAAATCCGAAATTAATATATTCCAGATTAGCTTTGATATATTGGGGTATTTCATACGGTGAATGAATTGAGAAGTGTACATCGCTTACATTTAATAACCCGTAATAATATGTGTAAAATGGGAACCAATTCTCATTATGTTGTATATTAATTATAATTTCTTTTAAATTAATTTTTATATTTCGCCACTTTTTGTTTAAACCGCTATAAAATGTAAAGCACTTTCGATTGAAGAGATGGTAAACATACGATTCGATTGGATTGAAGTCATAGTAAATGCAATTATTTTCATCGATTGCTCGAACGTATGAACTGCTGTTAATTGAGTTAAACGGATTGAAACTTAAATTTTTAAATATGTTTAAAATTGAAGCATTACTTATAATGTTATTTGTTGCTGTCTCATATAATTTCATTTTATTAACGTTTGACATATTATGATAATTATCAAACAATTCTCTAAATTTCGGATAATGTTTAGCCCTTTTCTCGAGTGATATAAACTCCGGAAAACATGTCGTAATCGCCGGTATTGTCGAGAATTTGATTCTTTCGATTCGCGTCGACACTACTGTCCGTCGACTCAGGTATGCGCACAATAGGACAGATGTTTGGTATATAAAACCAACTGTGCAAATTAATATCAAAGAATATTTAATTAATACAATAATTTTATTGTGTCGAAGCGATTGTTTCATCAAATTCGCGACAAATGTCATAAATCGCATAATTAAAGTCAAAACTGAAATTCCGAACCAAATGCCAAAAAGTCCGCAAAATTCCGACACAAATGTTATGAAATCGATTTCAGGCTTTTGTGTCATTGAAATGTCTGCTTTTCTGTTGTGTAATATAAACAAATGAACGAATTTCCTATGTTCAATAAACCTTGCTAAATTTATTCGATGCGGTGTAAGCTGGAAATTATACGTTATTTTCAAACAAGTTCGCTGACATTTATCATTGCAAATATTTATAACATAATTATTATTAGTATAATTTTTGCATATTTTTAATGTTTTATTTGCGTAAAAATAGCTGAATGAAAATAAAACTGGCAATATGGGAATACAACCAAATTTATTAATGATAATTTTAATCAAACATTTGTGAATACAAGCGGTTCTCGGGTTTACGTTACTATATGTCCGGCAATTGCTTTCATACGGCGGCGGCAATAGTCGCGTCGATATCACATCATATGATATATAAAACAATTTTCCGAAACTTAATTGAATATAATTTGCTTTATTCATAAAGTCGAGTGAATCGGTGTTTGAATGCATTGATAGAAATAATTGGTTTTTATGTAGACTTAAGGGAAACCACGAGTCGTTATGTCGTAACTGAATCGCCGAAAATTCAACTGTTGTTTGGTTTATAATTCTATATAATGTAAAACATTTTCTTAATTTATTATGAATAAATGCTAAAGATATACGCAAAATTATATTTTTAACATTGTGCATGTTAAGATTCTGTATTTGTGTTATTGTTTTGCTGAAATTATAACTAAATTCGTTAAGCAATTTAGTAATTGTTAAATTATTCTTAAGTTTGTTGATTGGATTAAAATATCGTTCAATTAATATTTTATTAAATGTTTGATTCAAATAATCCGTTTCAGTCATATGTTTGACAATATCAAGATATTCGTTGTAAAGATCGCGATATTCCGGAAACCGTTTCGCATATTCAGTGATCGCTGTCGTAGTGGCGAAACAGACTGTAATCGCAGGTATTTTCCTCGACTTCAAGCGATCGATACGAGTGTTCACTACTGTTGAGTAACTCATGTACTTCTCTAACAATATTGAAATTTGATATAAAAATGCAAACAATGCAATACAAACAACAAGTTGCTTTTTAAACTTTATTTTAAATAATTTTGCTATTAAGCGTTTAATATATATTTTATATCGTATAGCCATTATATGTATATATTTTATATAATTTAATATTAATAAATTGTTTAAATTATTAATATATTCTTGATAAATCTATATAAATTAAAGTTAAAATTAATTTTATATAAATGAGTAATTATTATTTATATAGTTGTCACTTATCATAAGTATTTTATAAAATATATTTATGGTACACTCAATAAAATTGTAATTAAATGTTATATTAATTTTTTATGTTAATTAAAAATATAATTAAGTTGTTATAAACTTTATTATATTTATAATATATAAATTAAATTTAGATATAAAAACAATTAGTTTAATTAACACAAATATAAATATCATTAACTATTTATATTATATATTAAAAATATAAATATAGTTTGCTATAAATATAAATATAGATTAATTCATTTAGTCTTTACTTAATTAGTTTTCCCTTGCATATTTTATATATAACTCTAAATAAATATATAATAAATTTTATTAGATTTATATATTTATTAATAAATGTGTTTTTAATACGTTATAACTTAGCTATTTTTGTTATAAATATTATATTGATTTTTTATAAGTCAATAATTATATAATAAATTAATTATAATTTAAATTAGTAAATTTTACATTGACTTATTTCTTATTTAAAAAATTTTTTTATTCTAAAAAATATGTAAACGCAGAAAATAAACGCATAAACAAATCTATTTGCACGTAGAACTTATTAGATAATATAATATATTTTTATTGATTTTTACACAAGTTTATAATTGTTAGAATTAAAACATAAAAAGAAAAATAGTTTTACAATATTATTTTCGTTAACAACAAACAGTGCACTATTTATACAAATCTAAAATAATACAGAACATACACAAGTATAATATACATGTAATAAATATTCAATAAAATATTATCAGGCTAATTTATCATAAAAGGTGACAGATTTTAAGCATAAAATAAAATTTGTCAAACTGTTATAATAAAATTATAATATATAAAATAATCAAATTATTTTAAAACAGCATTAAATAAATAGTTCTAATACATAAAATTGATGTATAATATAGTAATTTAAGTAATAGTTTTGAAACTTATATAACGAATAAAATATTTGAATCCATTTGACGCCAATTCGCGCCTCATTTGCATTCACTTCCATGTGTTGGCCGTCAGTCGCCGTATATTTCGGCCAAACGTTTCCTAATTGTGTTAACATTTTGCTAGAATTTAATAAAATAAAAACAATTATAAATAATAAAACTTTAAAATTTGAAATAAAAATAACCAATATTAAAAGTCAATACCCATTTGACGCAAACTGCGCCCAACTCTCGATTTATTATTCATTAAATGATACATTATAGATTAAACCGAATATAACAATATTTCGTGTTGTATTCATGTTTGTGTAGTATCATAGCTCTTTGTTGACTTACTAACTTTAGAAATATTTAAGCAATTTACATAATAACCAAATAATTTAATATATTTATGCATGATAAATTAATTACATTAAAAAATTAGTTAAAATTTCTCGAATAGAAAATCCGAACCAAACGCCGAAAAGCGCCGCAAAGTTGGAAACGAATGAAATGAATGTGATTTCAGGCGAGTGTTCGATCACCTGATCCGACAGTCGGTTATGTTTTATGATTACTTTTGCTGTCTTTGTATTATTAGTCGATTTAATTAATTTAGACTTTTTTAAATAGTACAATTCATTGCGGCAACTATCATGACATAAATCATTGCAATCACCAAAATTGCCATATTTTTGAACACAGTTTATTGCTTGATTATTGTAAGAATTATAAGATGTACAAAATTTGCTTTCATTTGTAAAATGAATTTTTCTTGATAAATAATAGAACAATTTAATACTGCAATCGACATGACACTTTTTAATTATCTTTTTAATCATGCAATTAGCGATACAATCAGTTTTTGTAATCATATCAATACCGCTGTCGTCCATATCATATGAGTGACAATTAGTGTTATAGTTTGGTAATAATTTAATTAACATTGTGTTAAATTTAAACTGTGCTTCAAATCCAAAATTAACACTTTCAAGATTAGGCTTGATAAATCTAGGTATTTCGTTTGGTGAATGAATTGAAAAGTGTAAATCGGTTACAGTTGGTAGCCTGTTAAAATAGGTGTAAAATGGGAACCAATTCTCATTATGTTGTATATTAATTATAATTTCTTTTAAAATAATTTTAGATTTCGACAGTTTTTTGTTTAATGCACTGAAAAATGTAAAGCATTTTCGATCGAAGACATAGAAAGTATGCGATTCTATTGGATTGAAGTCATAATAATTGCGATTATTTTCGTCAATCGCTCGGACGTAAGAACTGCTGTTAATAGTGTGGAACGGATTGTAACTTAAATTTTTAAATATACGTAAAATCGATGAATTATTACTGATATTATTTGTTGCTGTTTGATAAAATTTTACTTTTTCAACGTTTGACATATTATGATAATTATAAAATAATTCTTTAAACTCCGGATAATGTTTAGCAATATTCTCGAGTGAAACAAATGCGGGAAAACATGTCGTAATCGCCGGTATTGTCGAGAATTTGATTCTTTCGATTCGCGTCGACACTACTGTCCGACGACTCAGGTATGCAGTCATTAGGACAGCTGTTTGATATATGAAACCAAATGTGCAACTTACTATTAAAAGGTACTTAAATGATAAAATAATTTTATTGTATTGAAGCGAATGTTTTATAAAGTCGTCTAAGAATGTCATAAATCCCATAATTAAAGCCAAAACTGAAATTCCGAACCAAACGCCGAAAAGTCCGCATAATTCCGATACAAATGTTATGAAATCGATTTCAGGCTTTTGTGTCATTGAAATGTCGGCTTTGTTACTGTGTAAAATAAACATATGAACAAAATTTTTAATTTTCATAAAACTTTTTGAATTTATCAGTTGTTCTGTAAACTCGAAATTATAAGTTATTTTCAAACAAGTTCGTTGACATATAACATTGCAAATATTTATAACATGTTTATTATTGTAATGCGCGTTAATAATTTGTCGATAATTTTTGCATATTCTTAATGTTTCAATTGCGGAAAGATAACGTGTTGAAAATAAAATTGGCAAAATGGGCATACAACCATATTTATTAATGATAACTTTAATCAGACATTTTTGAATGCAATCACTTCGCGTGTATTCGCGACTATATGTCCGGCAATTGCTTTCATACGGCGGCGGCAATAGTCGCGTCGATATCACATCAAATGCAATATAAAATAATATACCAAAACTTAATTGAATATAATTCGCATTATTTGTCAAATCCGGTGAATCGGTGTTTGAATGCATTGATAGAAATAATTGGTTTTTATATAGACTTAAGGGAAACCACGACTCGTTATGCTTTAACTGAATCGCCGAAAATTCAACTGTTGTTTGATTTATAATTTTATATAATGTAAAACATTTTCTTAATTTATTATGAATGAACGCTAAAGATGTACGCAAAGTTATATTTTTCACATTGTACATGTTACTATCCCTTATAAGTGTTATTGTTTTATTAAAATAATAACTAAACTCGTTAAGCAATTCATTAATTGTTAAATTTTTGTTAAGTTTGTTGATTGGATTGAAATATCTTTCAATTAATATTTTATTAAATGTTTGATTCAAATAATCCGTTTCAGTCATATGTTTGATAATATCGAGATATTCTTTGTAAAGATCGCGATATTTGGGGAATCTCTTCGCGTATTCACGCATTGATAGAGTAGTGGCGAAACAGACTGTAATCGCAGGTATTTTCCTCGACTTCAAGCGATCGATACGAGTGTTCACTACTGTTGAGTAACTCATGTACTTTGCAAACAATATCGAAGTTTGATATAGAAATGCAAACAATGCAATACAAACAACAAATTGCTTTTTAAACTTTATTTTAATTAATTTGGCTATTAAGCCCTTACTATATTTTTTATATTGCATAGGCATTTTAAAGTTAATTTAATACAAATGAATTGGTTAAATTTACTAATATATTGTTAATAAATATATGTAAATTAAAGATAAATTGAATGTTATTAAAATAATTATTTTGTTTTTATATTAATGTTTATTATAATATCAATACTTTATAATATATTTTTTTGTTGCAAAAAATAAAATTACAATTAAAAGTTATATTGATTTTTTATGCTAATTAAAAATAAAATTGAGATGTTATTATAATACAAATAAACTTAATTATATAATTAATACATAAATTTAATTTACATTTAAAAACAATTAGTCCAATTAGCACGATTATAAGTAATGTTTATATATTTAATATTAAATACATAAATATAGTTTAATATAAACATTGACATAGATTAATTTACCTACTTATTTATTATTAAGCCTACTTACCTTGATTATTTTTACTTATATATTTTATGTATAAGTATAAAAAAAGCTTTATTAAATTTAAATATTTATGCATTTTTAATATTATACTTTATTTCAGTATTTAGCTAATTTTGTGATAAAGAAAATGCTGCGTTGATGTTTTTATAAATAAATAAATAAATAATTTAATTAATATATTAACTTATTTTTATTTTTAAAATTAAATATTATATATAAAACATAAACGCTGCAGAAAACAAATTACTAACAAAACAATATACATAAAGACATAATAAAGCAATATTTTATTATTAAATAATTTTTACAAAAGTACATAGTTATTAGAGTTAGAATATTAATTTAAAAAATTTAATTTCGGCCAAAAATATATAGTATACAAAACTTTTACTAATAAAATACAGGTACTATTATAAATATTTAATTAAATATTGTAAGGCAAATTTAACATTAAAAAATTATAGATTTTAAACAGAAAAATAATAATATAATAAAAACTAGTAAACTTTATTTTTGTAAAACAACACTAAATAAATAGATCTACCGGTACAGTAATGCGTCAAAATTGATCATAGCAAATAACTTATGTAATAGTTTCGAATGCAAACTCATATAACGAATAGAATATTTGATTCAATTTGACGCCAATTCGCGCCTCATTTGCATTCAATTCCATGTGTTGGCCGTCAGTCGCCGTATATTTCGGCCAAACGGTTCCCAATTGTGTTAACATTTCGCTAGAATTTAATAAAACAAAAACAGAAATAAAAAAACAAATAAAAAACAAATAAATAAATTTTTGTAAAATTGCAATAAAAATAACCATAATTTTAGCCAAACTTTTAAAATGCAATACCCATTGCGCGCAAACTGCGTCCAACTCTCGATTAAGCGCCGACTAAACCGCCGCTGCTCTGCCGAATACCGGTGCGGATAGCGGAACGGTAGGCCAAACACGAACTGCACCTCTTCGAAGTGAGAACTACCCACCCATTCCGGCAGTAGACCCGAGCGTTCGCTAAAATAGTACATAAATACCGTAACGTTTGGCCATTCGGACAAACTATCGGCGAATTTAATGAGCGGACACTTAAATAGAATATCGCCGATAAGTGTCGCCAATTGGCTGCGAATGTCCGCCGCACTCGTGTTGACACCGATGTCGAGCGTAGTGTCGAGAATGAGCTCGAGTTCAGTGTCGCTAATGTTTCGATAACCAGAACTGAAGTCTTTGAGCAGTTGTCGGACACCCGAGCGGTCGATGTTCGGCAACTCGTTTAATGGGAAGCGTTTCGGTAGTATTTGGTGCAGAAATATAGTGCCTTCGTCTGCATTGCCGCCTAAGTAGAACATAAATTTAAACTTGCTTAATGTTGTAATATTCAATTTTTTAAACATATAATAAAATATTGATAAAAATAACTAGAACAAAACAAATGCATATGATTAGCTGTTTTTTACAATTCTTAAACATTATTAACTTGTATCAAGAGTTTTTTTTAAAGAAATTAATTAAACTATACAATAAATTAATTATTCTTGATAGAGTGCATAATTAACTAAAATAAATAGTTAGTGATAGTTATTAATCATGTTAATTATTCGTTGTTAAAATAAACTTATTTGTTATTTGTAACAGTTATCTTTTATAAATCATAAATACACAAGAATTCAGTATAAATAATGTACAGTATACTAGAATGTATAATGATATAAACTGTAAATACTCAAAAAAATTACTACAGTGTAAAGTTAAGAAACCAAACAAACCTAACAAAACCTGTTTCTGAGTAATGTTAGCGTTGGCCACATTCACGTCGAACGCCTCTCTCGGGAAGTCAGTCAACACACGGCTCGGTATAGTCGGCGAAAAACTAATGAAACTATTGTTCATCAGAACGTTGTGGACACTATTCAGGTCGTCAGCCGAGAGCCGGCGTAAACATTCAATTTCATCCCATTTCTGGTCAGTCGTTGGTTGCGAGCAATTAGTTAAACACAAAACCCGATTATAGCTGTTATGCGATATCTGATAGAAAAAGTTCATTTGCATTGGACTCGAGCTCTCGAGTATCGCTCTATGGAACAGATGGCTGGCCAGCGGTGACGACATCAATAAACCGATTGATATGGCACCGGCAGATTGACCCATGAGGGTTATTGAGTTTGGATCGCCTAGATTACAATTAACCTTGATAAAAAATAATTAAAACAAAACCCAATCATAAGTTAAACCTCCAAACAGTCGTATATTATCCCGAATCCAATTCAACGCCAGAATCTGGTCATAAATGCCCGCATTTTTCATGACATCCATATCTGAACTGTCGCTGTCCTCGTCGTCGGCACCCGTATCGAGAAACCCGAAAACACCCAATCGGTAGTTGAATGTGACGAACACAACGTCACCCAACGCGGCGACGACTGCGCCGTTAAATATGTCAAAACTACTGCCCATATAGACGAAGACTCCGCCGTGAATGTAGACGATCACCGGTAATAGCGCCGATGCTCTGCCGGCGCCGTCACCGTCGGCGCTCTCATCCGCACCGATAGGCGTCCATACGTTTAGGTGCAGACAGTCTTCGCTCGTATTGTAGTTACGAATTGCAGTCAAATATTCGTATTGTTTTAAATCGATTTGTTTGCAGAAATCGGGCCATCGGTTCGCCGCCACCACCCGCTCCGACCGCTCACTCGGCGCGATGGGCTCCGGCTTCGCGAAGCGCAACTAAGTGTACAATTTGTCATTTTTTTTATTACACAGATTAAATAGTACTGTTTATTACTCACCTCATTCACAGGTGCCTTAGCATAGGGTATACCTAAAAACTGGTAAAACCGAAACCCAAACTCGTCTTTTAGATAGCCTTCGAATCTGCCCGATGTGGTCGCAATAATTTTACACTGCTCACATTTATGCGAATTATCACCGCTATTTATTTGCGCACGTTCATCATAAAACACTGTTTTTATAATTGTAAAAAATACAATAAATAATATGATTAATGAAATACAAATAAGTGTATAAAATAAGTGTTTTCTCATTTTTCAATGCTTAAGTTATGCTCATTTTTCTAGGAAAAACAATACGAAATTGTTTGTAAAATATTTTTATTAACACATATTTGTATAGATGTTGTTATTGAATATTTGGTTGAAATGTTTTTTGATTATAAATACAGATTACATTTTATCTAATTTTAAATACTGTGCAGTATAAAACAACCATAAATTAGTTTAACATATTAGTAATTAGTATGGTAAACTTATTTATAAAATATTCAAGTAAAAAATAACATAATATATAATTAATTATAAACTTATAATAAAACTTCTTTTCTTTACATATAAATTAATTAAATTTTAATTATTTGCAATAATTATTTATTGTTTAAAAATATTTCTGTTTTATGTAGAAACTATTTTATAAATTAATTTTTAAACTAATTAATATTTATTCTTATACTAAATTAAATTAAATTTTACATAATTATTAATTAAATTGCATTACTTTATTAAAATGAGAGAAACTATTACCATTATAAACAAATAATAAACATTTTACACAATTATTTGAAAATTAATATTTAAAGAATTTTAATTTAAAAAATGCTTTATTCTCTTAAAATAACAAGTAATTTAAGATTTTAAAACTACAATATTATGTTAAATGTATAAAAATTAGTATTTATTTTAGAATGATTTAATAATTGTTAAATAATAAATGTATTTATCAAGTTTAAATTAAATTCAGTTTATTTTAAAAGTTTATTAAGAAATTATATTTTTATTATTTCACCTTTGCTACAGTAGATTTTTATATTAAAATATATGTACGGTATATGGAACAATGTAATGTACTTAAACAATGAAAACACATTTATTCAGTACAATATTAAACACATTTGAAACCATACGTACTGTAAAAATATATTTAATTCAATTGCATTACTATACTCGAGCAATAATATACAAAAAAGTAAATTGTTTAATTTTTAAATGCTAAGTTTTTAAAACTAATTACAACTAACAACAAAATGCAGTATTTCTATATTATTTTGTTTATTAGTTTAATTTATGTAAACACAATTAGCATGATTGATTTCAATGTGGCCAACGACGTGGAGGAGAAAATTAAAGCCTTGCTCAATCTTAGCGACATAGACAAGGGTCTACTCGTACGCAAATACCTAACCGGTCTTTACACAGGTACATTTACGCAATGTTTTTAAAATTGTAAAAAAATAATACTTGGTGAAATCTTAGAATTATATTTTCAAAAATATATTCAGATATAAACGAACTCAATGCGGCAGTCGCCGGCAATCGTAATAACATGAACCAACTGCGCCGAACGCATATATTCAAACGCATACTGTCATTCCTTCCATATGCCAAGAACAATTTAGTCGATGACCTGCTAGATATGGCTCAGAATTTGCATTAATTTATAACATCGAGCAATTTTAAGAATTTAAACAAATACGAATTTAATTTATACGATTTTCTTATAATGTTAATTCTTTAAAACTTGAATAAATTTTTATTTTGATTAAATAACTTGTTAATTGATTATTTAACATCTACCAAATTATTTTGTTTTGATAAATCTCTAAATATTGATTTTATTAAAAGGTTAAATATTTTTTAAAATAACCATTACAAAACATAAAATTTAACATGATAATGTGATTACAAAATAATAAATGATGCACTTACATGCACTTGTATATGTGATGTACACTAACTAGAAATAATATTTATAGCAAACATAAACTTTGTTTTATTCTATGATAATAATTATAAGCGAAACTTCAGTAATTTTTAATGTTTTATTATTATCTTTCATTTAAAATATATTTATGTAATGGATTTCTATGAAAACCAGCTTAAGTTGATAGAGATTCCAATAAAGATTGATTTGATTTGATTTGATTTGATTTACAATATAAAAGTTTAGTAAAAGATTATAATTTATACATATTTATTAATTACAAAAATATTATTTTAAATGAAAATCAATTATCTCTCGAATCGAAATTCCGAACCAAACGCCGAAAAGCGCCGCAAAGTTGGAAACGAATGAAATGA
>JAQIXC010001973.1:0-12350 GCA_034697605.1 Metabelba pulverosa
GCTGCTTTTGCGCGCGATATCGGACGCCGACGCCCGCACTGACCGCTCTGTTGGCGAACTCGACGTCCATTCGAAACCTGTCTCTCAATAATCCGAAAGTGATATACACTTAATGCCTGGAATTAATACCGACTTTAATTCAGATATTGCAATGTTTTTTATATCTAATTAAAAAATCATATTCAAGATTTCAATTTTTACTTGATACAATTATAATGTTTTCAAAAATATATAATTATATTTTTTTTGCAATTTTACTAAAAATAAATTCTTTTTTTTTTAATGTATTATCAAAGATTACGTAAAAATTATATCTCTATAAGTTTTTACATAATTGTATGCTACTTATTAATAATAAGTTGAATAATTAATAATTTATTCTGGTTACATATAAGGTAAGAATAAAGTTTTATATTAAAAAAAGCTATAAATTATTTTTAAATATTTGTTAATGCGAAAATAAAATATGATGTACAGTATGTTTACCAAGAAATTAATGAATAGTAAATTAATAATTAAACTTGTATTTATTATTGCATAAAATATTTTGAAATAAGAGTAAAACTTATTACTGATATATTGAAATATGGTTAATTTATTATGCATTCAATAATTATCATGATAATAGTCAAAACATGTCCATATAATGCAATACAGAACGAGAAGATGATATTTATGTGATTTAGATCTAAAGTATATTTAGTTTCAACGTAAGAAAAATCTTCGCTAATATTTGAATTTAAATGCGAAAATGTTTTCATAAATAGTCTATTTTGTGGTCGTTTCCAATGTAACAAGTTAGATTCATACAGGATTACATATCTATAAAATACAAATTACTGTGTAAGTTAAATATAATTTAGTAAAATATTACAATATAATAAATAATGAATTAAAATATTAATATCTAATATTTATATTTTTAAACTATTAAGTATTAATGTTTTAAGGTTTCATTATATTGCCATATAACTTTAGTTAAATATATTGGCAAAATAATAGATATGTTCTATTTAAATTATTATTTAAATAGTGTTAATACTAACAAATTTCGAAATTTTGTTCGAATTGTGGAATTAAGTCCTTTTCGAACTAAAAATCCAGCCATTTTGGGCATGCTCATTTCTTTGGATTTATGCAACGGAAGCGTCGGATATATTTCGATCGTCTCATCGATTATCTTCTCATAGGATATGAGTACAGCCGAGCCATTGATTATAGAGTTTAATATTTTTGGTGTAATTATATTACTCTCTAATATGAATTTGTAATTCAGTTTTGCATATTTTATCTATAAAAATACAAAGATTAAATATTATTGGAATGTATATTTTATAAACATATTTTACTTTTAAATAATCTTGATAAATAAATGCATTTTTTCCAGTTAAAATCGAATAATTATGCTTGTTGTTAACTAAATTATTTATATTGTCAATAGAATGCTTGGAATGAATGGTAAAGTTGGCTAAAATTCCGCCACAAAATAGATTTATCCAAAATACACAGTTTGTTAACCATAACGCCATTAATACACAATGAATTGAATTATTTTTAATTAACATATACTTGCTATACATAGCTATAATCATAAAAAATATTTACAAATAAATTAAAAATTATTTATTAAATTGAATGTTTTCATACGTTTGCCGATAAGTGCAAGAAAGTGGTCGAAAGCGACGGAAACTACGGTTTGCGTGAAATCGAAACGTTTGTCGAGTTTTCGATGTTTTCGATAGACTTTCAATACATTGATTGTCACGAAGAGTGCGAACAGACCTATCACTGATACAACACCGGATGCATGTATCGAATGTAAAGGAGAAATTGAATTTATCATTGTTAATTTACTTGATAAAATTACTAAAAAACTTTGCACAAATGGCGGTAATATCATGTTGCTAATTTCAATTCTATCATTTGTGTAAATCATAAATCCACTTGATAAATTGCATTTCTATTAATATATAATAAAAATATTAAATATAATTTATAAATTATTACTGTTATTAACATGATAAAACGTACATTTTTATATAAGTCATTCATAATTCCAGTCCATGAGTTATTGCGGAAAAAGCCACCAACTGGTTCGATTGGGTTAATAAATTGCAACCTGTTACATATGTATACAGTATTTGTTTAATAAAAATATAATAAATATTATTATAAAAAATTTTAATTGTACCCGCAATTCATGTATTTATTTGTAATGTCACTAAATAATCTATATACACCGCATATTTCAGAATAATTTTTATTCTTTGATGTTTTATACTGTATATTATAAAATAAAATTAATTATAAATGTAAATGTTTAACTTTATTTTTTAATATTAAACATTTTAAAAATAAATTACATATCTAGTTGATATCGACATAATTAAATTGCAACTGTTGTTAGTTGATATACGATTTTTAGGTAAATTAATACAATGTTTGTCCATTCTTGTTGTTACTTGTTGCAATAATTAAGATAATAAAAATATTACAAACCAATGTGGAAATCGGTAATATTTCAATATTTCTTCTTAGAAAAATATTAATATTTTTGACTTTATTTTAAGTCTTGGTTTATAATATTTTGCATTATACTGTATTATATATTTAAATGTTTTACATAAATTATATTAAGTTTATTGATTTGTACTTCTAAATTAAATGTAAAAATAAAACATTATTTTTAAAAATAAATTTTAAAATATGATTTAATAATATTATTATATAAACGTATTTTGCAATATATTATTATTATTATTATTATTATTATACATTATTAAAATTATTTTATCTTTAATTTTTAAAACTATATATTATTAATATTTAAATAATACGTAATATTTTACAGATTTTCACATAGATTTGATGGTAAAATAATTAAAATACATTTGTTTGCACTACTTTTTGTTGAATAATTTTAAATTATACTGTTAATACACAATCGTTTTTAATATAAAATATGTTATCGTATTTAAAAAATAAACATTTATATATTATTTTGATAATAAACTTTAATTGATGCTTTAACAAAATATTATGATTGAATATTTCAGGGTTTTTTGACGCATAAATTAGTATTGTTATTAATAATATTATTAAATGTTTTATTTTAAATATTCAATATTTTTTAACATTTAAGTAAAATATTTTTTGTAACAGAAATTAATAATGTTTATTGATTTATAATAATATATAATATGTAATTCACTTATAAGTAAAAAATAAAATAATGATCATAGGATAAGTATAATAAACACTAAATAAAATCAATTGTTCGTTCCATTGTTAATTTTATTTATTGACAATTTATTTAATACTGTACAAAAACAATACATTAAAGCAATATATTATACACTTATATTTAAATAATATTTTATTTTAACATTTTAGTTTTTAATTGATGCGTTGGTTAAGCAGAGTTGATTAGTAATTTTGTATAGAGATAATATTTATGTAGATTTTATTTCCCTGTCAATAGTAATAACTAAGACCAGATTAACAATACAATATTTAAATATGTTCATTAAACATTCAAAAATAAGCATGATAATAGTCAAACCCAGTCCAAACAGTGATATGTAAAATGCAAAATAAATATTGCCGTCATTTAGATCTAATGCATATTTTGTGTCAATGGCTGCTAAAGATTGACTTATATTTGATTTTAAATAATAGTTTGTTTTCATGATTAATCGATCGTGTTGTTTTTTCCATTCTAGCAATCCAGATTCGTACAAGGTGACATATCTATAAAAGAACAACATACATATCTGAGCCAACTAATTTAAAGTTTATCAAATTTATCTAACATGTTTAGGAGAAAATCTGGTTTAGATTATCGTGCTACTTTCTCTAATAGTGTATATAAATATTAAATAGAGTACTAACAATTTTCGAAATTTGATTTTTAATGTAAAATTCAGTTCTTTTCGGATTAAAAATCCTGCCAGTTTTAACATGATCATATTTTGAGACTTATGCAAAGGTAACGTTGGATTGATTGCAATCGTCTCATCAATAATGTTCTCATAGGTTATGACTACAGCCGAGCCATTGATTATCGCATTTAATATATTTGGTGTAACAAAGTTATTGGTTGACATAAACTTGTAATTTAATTGAGGATATTTTATCTAGAAATAGCAAGAATAATTGCTAATGTTATTAATTTTATTGAGTTTATTTTTGACTAAATTTTAAAAATCGCACTTGGTCAAAGAGCTAATTCTTAATTTATTACTTAATAATTAGTTGTATGGCCAAGCGAAATTTTTAAAAATTAGTTACAAATAAACTTTATAATTTTTATAATAGTTATATTTGATTTCACTTTTAAGTATGCTTGATAAATAAATGCTATCTTTGAAATATACACCGTATAATTGTGTTTACTATTCACTAAATCGTTTAAGCTGTCTACACAATGCGTAGAATGAGTTGTAAAGTTGGCTAAAATTCCGCCACAAAATAGATATATCCAAAATAAACAGTTTGTCAACCATAATGCCATTAATACATGATATAATGAATTATATGCATTTAACATAGATTTACTATTCATGGCTAAAATACAAAATATATTTTTTAATTAATTAGTAACTAAATTGAATTTTTTATACGTTTTCCAATGAGTGCGAGAATATGATCGAAAGCGACGGAAACTACGGTTTGCATGAAATCGAAACGTTTGTCGAGTTTTCGATGTTTTCGATAGACTTTTAATACATTGATTGTTACGAAGAGAGCAAACAGTGCGATGATTGCAAGCACTGCCGAAGTATGCAGTGTTTTAAAAGGAGGAACAGAATTGACCATGCTTATTTCGCTTGATAGAATTACTAGAAAGTTTTTCACAAATGGTGGCAACAACATTTCACTAATTTGAATTCTAGCATTAGTGTAAATCATAAATCCACTTGTTAAATCGCATTTCTATAAAATATATATATATATATTTACATGATACTTATTCTAAGTTAAATGTGTTTGATATTGTAACATTTTATTCCACGTACATTTTTATATAAATCATTCATCATACCAGTCCATGAATTATTTTGCAAAGCACCACCAACAGCTACACTTGGTCTTATTAATTGCAACCTGTTACAATAATATTCTGTATAATTTTAAAAATATTCTTGGCAAAATCTGAATTTATCATTTTCATATTTACCCGCAATTCAGATATTTATTTATTCCTTCAATTAGTAATGTATATGCATTACATACTGTGTAATATTTTCTAGTTGTTGATTTATAAAACTGTGTTATAGAATATTAAGATTGATATTATGTAATCATTAAAATTAAGCATGAAAATTATAAAAATATTTTACATGTTGAGCTGTTATCGATATAATTAAATTGCAACTGTAGTTTAAATTATTAGATGGTCCAGATTTAGGTAAATTAATGCACCTCTCATTCATAATTGCATTTTAATTATACACCATTATTAATTAAATCAAACAAAAAAATTATATTTTATTTGAAAATATACATTTAAAATTTTATAATTTATTAACAAGTCTAAGATTGAGGTATAAGTCTTAAAACATATTTTAATGTTTGGGAATTTAATAAATAGCTATTAACATTTTGATTATAACATAAATAACACATATTTATTGATTAATTGATTAATAAATGTTAAAATAAGACAATTATATTTATTTGAATATTACATAAAATATTCTCAAATATGCATGGTATACTTAATTAATAATTAAGCTTTATATTAAATGAATATTTTTATGATAACTCTATTTATTAATTAAATATTTTTTAGTTGAATATCTATTTATTGAAAACAAATATAATTATAGATATTAACTTCATAAAGTTTTTATATTTACTATGATATAAAATTAACATGTAATAGGTTATATTGCTTATTATGTGAATATAAAACAAACAAAATAATAATTAAATGCTTTGTAAATACTAATAAAATGTTTATTTAAAACTTAAATACATTTTTAAAATAAACATTTTAGTTATTATAAGTTATAAATAAATTGCTTGAAATTAAATCTCAATTTACAAACTTGCAACTTTATTAAATAATCCTATTAAATATAGGTTAAATAAATAAAATAAAACATTGTCTAGTTTATATGATTACAGCTTTTTGATATTGCTTTTCCTGTTTTTTAGTTTTCTTATCCCGCTTTGAGAAAAGTCTTTCCCGTTTTAAGGAATGACTTTCCCATTCGTATAGAATGTCATCAAAAACTAGTTAGCAGTGGCATAGAGGGCACTGGTTTGTAGAGGCCGAGTATAAAGTGGAGAGTGCAGAGTGCATTTGAGTTCGGCTTCTGTGCAAACTCTGAGAACTTGTTAGACTACTTTTTCAACGCATATAGCATAGGCTATGTCAGAGAGCACAGTACCTATACTAGCGCTCTCTCCAGGAATAGTAACTGGGCAATGAAGGCAAATGGGAAAGGCTTTCCTCAAAACGGGAAAGAGTTTCCTCAAAACAGGATAAGTAAACTAAAAAACGGGAATAGCAATATCAAAAAGCTGTATTACTCGCTTGTATTATTTATATATATTTTAATTAAAATAATCTAGATAAAAATATATTTTATAAATAATATACTATTAGATCAATACATTACTAATTTTTTTTGCATTAAATGTTTTTATTTAATATAATAAAATATTAAAGAAAGAAATTGAAGCAAGAATAATTTTGAAATTTTATTATTACGTAATTTATATAATGAACGAATTCATTGATGCGTTTTACGTCGGTTTCCGCTTCCGTCGCAATCGTAATGTGTTTTCGCTTTCAATCCATTCATTGATTTTGTTTTACTATAAAAACGCGTTTTTATTCATTAATTGATTTAAATTCAGATTTTAGTCAATTTGTTTCGAAACCTATTTGCGATTCAATTGATTTTAGTTTTATTTTCTTTTCAGTCAATTATTTTTATCGGTTTTTAACACTTTATTTAAAATTGTAGTAAAAATGAGTGAAACTGAGAGTCAAGTCACTAATGAATCTGTAATTGAATGCAATTATCGATCGGACAGTCATTCGAGCGATTCGTTCGACAGATTCGGCGACGACTTATGCGAAGAGATTCTGCAGTTCTTGTCGTTTAAGGACTCGTTTCGCTTCGAAGCGGTGGCCAAACAGTGGCGCCGATCGACGCATCGAAAGCAATACAATCTAACTATTGGCGAGAAGTTAGTGAAGAATTCGTTGGCATTCGCGTCGATAACAGAGAAATGTGAAAATATTACCGCAATTCGCGTCAATTCACGTAAATATTTTGTGTAAAAACTATTTCAAAATATTAAATTCAATTTCTATTCCAGTGAACGTCGAAACTGTTGAGCGATTTGTCGCGAAATACGCGAAACGTATTCAAACGATTCGCGTGAATAAGGACTACACATCTGTAGAGACGACTGCTTTCGCACGTATTGTGAAATTATGTACGAATTTACGCGAATTCAAAATCAACCGAAAAGCGACGTTTGATTCGATGTCTCTGTTCGGCAACTGCGGCGATATTTTCACTAAATTGCGAGAAATTAGCGTTAATTTGAACGCAAATAATATCAATGCTTTCGAAGTGATTGCGAATACGTATCGAAAGAGTTTGACTGCAATTGATATCAAAATTACTGTATATTTAAACGAGAATTGCGTCAATCGGATAGCGATTGCATTCGAGGCGTTGTATGCATTGAAGCGATTGGCGATCGAGTCGGAGCTGAGCAGCGGTCAGTTCATCGCATTGCTTAACGACATTGCGGGCAGTTGTCCACTACTTATCACACTAACGGTTCGACAGCGCCGGCCGTTCAACGGCTACTCGAACCCAAGTATGTATCCGATCGCTCGTTTCGCGAACTTAACGCACCTATTGGTCGACGCCGTACCTCGAGTGCGGAATTGGTTCATCGATTCGGCCGACGCGAGAGCGCCGCGACTGCGCGTACTGGCGATCGGGTTTTGGAGTCAGATGTCGAGCGAAACGATCGACGCGTTGGCCCGACTGCCGCGCCTGCACTCCATTCGCATCCTTTGCGGGAAACGCGGCTACAAATCCATTGGTTATTCTGAGTATAAACTCAATGCTTTGGTTCGCAAATCGGCGTCAATTCGAAGCGTTTCTATTCATTGCAAGAATCGTATCAAATACGTAAGCAAAGAATCTGTGCTAAATTTTATGCCATATGGCCTGAATTTTGGATTCTAAATTACCAAACATTATTAATACTGTTTAAAATTTAAAATCCATTAATTTCTCCATTGTATTGAAAACGCAATAATTATTTGTTTATTATTTTTTGTGTAGCAATGTACATTTTTGTATTGTATTTTTCTAAATTGTACAATAATTTGTGATTTCAGCAATGACATTTCAATAATTTTTATTAATGTGTATTGTAGTATAAATACACTTTTAAAATAAACGTTTTACTTATTAGAATTTATTAATAAATTACTTGAAATTAAATCTCAATTCACAAACTTGCAATTTTATTAAAACACTTTTTAAATACACTTTTAATATATAAAATAAAACATTTATAGTTTATATAATTATTAATGATTAGAGACGTTACACGGATGCTTTTGGTATAAGACTAACTGGCATACCCACACAGATCATCATACGTGTTAAACCAATATATAATATATACTAAAAATAGACTAATATATACTAAATTTATAATAATTATATTGAATACTGTTATGTTGAATATAGTTAAGTCAAATATTGTTCTTAAATATCGTTATCTAGAATATTGTATAGACGAATATTGTCAAGTTAAATATTGTAATAAACGATATTTTACTTAACAATATTCGACTTAACGATATTCGACTTAACGATATTCGAGATAACAATATTCGACTTAACAATGTTTGACTTAACAATGTTTGACTTAACAATGTTTGACCTAACAATATTTAACTTTACAATATTTGATTTAACAATATTTGACTTAACGACGTTCGACTTAACGATATTTGACAAAACGATATTTGAGATAACGATATTTGACTTAACAATGTTTGACTTAACAATATTTGACTTTACGATATTTGCAATAACAATATTTGACTTAAAAATAATTGACTTAACGATATTCGACTTAAAATTATTCGACTTAACAATATTCGACTTAACAGTATTTAATATAATTATTAATAATTTAGTCTATTTTTCATTTATACTATACACTATTACCAATAAATAGCGCGGGCTCTAAAACTGCATTTTCTCGGGAACGGGTTGGCCGATTTGGACAAACTTTAATTCAATTTGTTCAAAATCCACCCACGCAACTTTGAACCAGTGCAATTTGGAATATGTTAACTAATATTAAAATGATCTTAGAATAACGTTTTTTGCATGTTAGCAGATGCAAATTTCTTTAGTTTATAATTTTTTCAACTTAATTATTTAAATGTTTAAAAACAAGCTTAAATTGTTTAAAAACTTAAATTATTTAGATATGACTTTGAAATATTGAGGAATTTTACTATTTTATTGCAAATAACCAAACATTTTATTTTTTCCCCATTATGTTCTATGGGAATGACAATTTGTGATATTTATTATATTAGTTAATATATTTCAAATTGCACTGGTTCAAAGTTGCGTGGGTGGATTTTGAACAAATTAAATTAAAGTTTGTCCAAATCGGCCAACCCATTCCCGAGAAAATGTGGTTTTAGAGCCCGTGCTATTTATTGGAAATGGTGTATATTGGTTTAACACGTATGATGATCTGTGTGGGTATGCCAGTTAGTCTTATACCAAAAGCATCCGTGTAACGTCTCTATTAGTGATACATACAATTGATAGAATAAATAATGTTTATATTTATTCTTATTAAAATAATCTAGATTATGAATATATTTTATAAATGTTATTAGGAGCGAACTTGACATCAAGGCCAAAGATGGTGATCCATGAGCTGATCCAGTCTCAGGGTTACCAGTAGTAATAGTTTTTGTATTATAAACTTTTATATGTATTGTGATATTTAGTGTATGACTGAGTTGTTGATGTGAAGTGAAACCAAAAGCTCAGTCAGTCTTAGTTCGGAGCCGAATGGGTAAGCATGTCGTTCCCTGTCTGAACACATGCGACCATTCCGTGTCTGAATTATCTTCTGTGTTACCACCGATTCAATAAAGAATTAAAGTCTTGTTTTAGTTATAACTTAAGTGTTATTTATTTAACTCGAAAGTGTGGTAAACAGGAGATCCGGACTAAGGTCTCACTCTTCGTGTCGTCATTCTTCGTCAGTGAGTGGATCCACTGCACGAAGAACAGAACGGCGCGTAACAATATTATACCATTAGGTCAAACCATTACTGAATTTATGCAAAAAATAATTCTATTTAATATAATAAATATTTAAGAACTAAAGTTTAAAATTGATTTGAGAATAATTTTGATATTTTATTATTACGTAATTTATTTAATGAATGAATGGATTGACTCGTTTTACGTCGGTTTCCGCTTCCGTCGCATTCGTAATGTATTTTCGCTTTCAATTCATTCATTGATTTTGTTTTACTATAAAAACGCGTTTTTATTCATTAATTGATTTAAATTCAGATTTTAGTCAATTTGTTTCGAAACCTATTTGCGATTCAATTGATTTTAGTTTTATTTTCTTTTCAGTCAATTATTTTTATCGGTTTTTAACACTTTATTTAAAATTGTAGTAAAAATGAGTGAAACTGAGAGTCAAGTCACTAATGAATCTGTAATTGAATGCAATTATCGATCGGTCAGTCATTCGAGCGATTCGTTCGACAGATTTGGTGACTACTTATGCGAAGAGATTCTGCAGTTCTTGTTGTTCGACGACTCGTTTCGCTTCGATGTCGTGTCTAAGCAGTGGAAGCGATCGACGCATCGAAAGCAATACAAACTCACGATTGACGAGAAGTTAGTGAAGAATTCGTTGGCTTTCGCGTCGATAACAGAGAAATGCGAAAATATTACCAAAATTCACATCAATTCACGTAAATATAGTTTATTACAAAAATAATTTAATAAAAACTTTTTATATTTTGATAAATATTATAAAGAATTTCTATTGCAGTGAACGTCGAAACTGTTGAGCTATTGGTCGCGAAATACGCGAAACGTTTGCAAACGATTCGCTTGAATGCAAACATCCGGTCAACCGAAGCGACGAATGCTTTCGAACGTATCATCAGATTATATCCGGATTTACGCGAATTCAAAGTCGACCGAAACGCGACGTTTGATTCGATGTCTCTGTTCGGCAATTGCAGCGAATTTTTCACTAAATTGCGTGAAATTAGCGTTAATTTGAACGCAAATAATATCAATGCTTTCGAAGTGATTGCGAATACGTATCGCAAGAGTTTGACTGCAATTGACGTAAAACTTAGTGAAGATTTGAACGAGAATTGCGTCAATCGGATAGCGATTGCATTCGAGGCGTTGTATGCATTGAAGCGATTGGCGATCGAGTCGTCGCTGAGCAGCGAACGGCTGATTGCGTTGCTTAACGACATTGCGGGCAGTTGTCCAGTACTGACCACTTTATCGGTTCGAAAGAACCGGACACTCGAAGACTTCTCGGCCTTTCGAGACGCGCGTTTGACCGCTGTTACGATCGCCGATCCGTTGACGCGATTCGCGAACTTAACGCACCTGTCGATCGACGCCATACCGGATGTACGGAATTGGTTCATTAATTTATTTATTCCTTCAATTAGTAATGTATACGCATTATATACTAAATAATACTTCGTAATTGCTGATTTATAAAACTGTTTTATAGAATATTAAGATTAATATTGAAATGTTTTCCAAAATTAACAATGAATATTTTTTCACGTTCAGCCGTTATCGATATAATTAAATTGCAACTGTGGTTTAAACTACTAGATACGCTAATGTAAATGTACGTTTTATGTAAACTAATACGCCTTTCATTCATAATTGCATTTAATTTATATATTACTCAATTAAATCAAACAAAAAAATTATATTTATTTGATTTTATATATTTTAAAAATTTTATAATTTATTAATAAACCTAAATTTAATGTCTAATAACATATTTTGATGTTTAAGAATAGTTATAATAGTTGTATACTATATTGATTGCTGCATGAATAATTTATATTTATTGATTAATTGATTATTTTGAATTACACAAAAAATAAACTAATACCCTAAAGCTCCATCTATAAGACGCGTCTTATCTATTGAAAAAACTTAAAATTTTGAAAAAAGTCAAATTCGTCTTATACATGGGTTCGTCTTATACATGGAAATATTTTATTCAAATTAATGTTTAATAAAACAATTTGT
>JAQIXC010001974.1:0-12338 GCA_034697605.1 Metabelba pulverosa
ATTAGCGCACTATTAATATAACGCTAAAAGTGTGCATTTTTACAATGCTCCCCCTAAGCACACCAGTAGGCCAATCCCCTTTCCCAATGTATTTTCTATGGCAGTATACCCTCCACTCATGCCCTCCATCCACCAATTTGTTCCATTTGTAAGCCATCTCATATTGGCGCGCTATTAATATAACACTAAAAGTGTGCATTTTTACAATGCTCCTCCTGAGCACACCAGCCCACTAGCCCAATGCATTTCCTATGGCAATATACCCTCCACGAATGCACCATATCCACCAAATATTTATTTATATTAGCAATTCTTTGTATATTAACCTGCAAAACCGTACTATTAGTACATATTTTTTCGTTTTTCCTGATTGCAAAACAAATGTAGTTTTATTACCAGCACTTGTATTTAAAGTGTAAAATTAACCCCGCTATTATGTTAGCTAATAAAGAGCTTCATGATTACAAATATACAATTCACAAAATACAAAAACAAAATTTTAATCTACGCTGTTATGGTAAAACGTTGGACTCGCTGTGTTAATATTATAAAGAGCCTCTCTATTAACAGCGTAATTTTCCCCGCTATTCAAATAGATATCAACGAGCTATGTGGGTTGGGTGGGTGGGGTGGGTGGGGTGGGTGGGATGAAGGTGAATATATATATACCTTTTCTTTGCTTGCAGCCATCAAAGCTATTAAAAACAATTTACACAGTAGGATTTTAGTTTGTGTTATCAAACGCACAAACCGATCGGTTATTTAAACATAAAATTTCATAAGTTGTACAACTTTTCTGGCGCTTATATATAGCAGTAATGAGCAAAAATAGAAAAAAAGGATGCTAAAAGGACAAAACTCTCCTTCTGCTTGAATTGGCATTCGGGAGCGCACTTCCCAAACCTAGTTAGGAGGATAGAGCTAATTGAGATAAATTACATAATGATTGTCTTTACTCAAAATTCCCAGGCATTTAAGCGCTAGAGGGAGTTATAGTCGAAAATCTTATCTAAGCTATTTTGACAAATAAAGAGTCAATTTCGATTAATTCGAGGATGCTAAATTCGAATATGTTATCAGATTTAAAATATTTTATCAAACAAAAATGTTGAACTTGATAAAATACATAAATGTGCTATAACTGCGTTATAACTTAAAAATTATTAATACGAAAGCATTTTAATTTTTACCATTCGACTCAAAATGCTTTTTTTAGTTGGAAAACGCGTATAATTTTGATTTTTAATTTTTTACTAAAAACGCACCAAAATTAAAATTTTAAATTTTAAACAAAAATAATAAGCGTTTTCCGACCGAAAAAAGCATCTTGAGTCGAATAGTGAAAATTAAAACACCGTAGCTTTAATGGTTTTCAAATTATAACGCAGTTATAGCACATTTATGTATTTTATCAAGTTCAACATTTTTGTTTGATAAAATATTTTAAATCTGATATCATATTCGAATTCAGCATCCTCGAATTAATCGAAATTGACTTCTTATTTGTCAAAATAGCTTAGATGAGATTTTCGATTATAACTCCCTCTAGCGCTTAAATGCCTGGGATTTTTGAGTTAAGACAATATAATGTAGTTTATCTCGATTAGCTCTATCCTCCTAACTAGGTTTGGAAAGTGCGCTCCCGAATGCAAATTCAAGCAAAAGGAGAGTTTTGTCCTTTGAGACTATTTAAGATTTATACACAAGTAATAAAATTGAAAATATTAAATTTTGGGTTATATCGGTATTAAAACTAGTAAGTTATAATATGCTATCACAAAATATAGTATTTACATTTTTTTGTGAAGCATTTATAATTTTAAATTATTTTCATATTAAATATGTTAATATAATATGTATCTACAGTATATGTAAAAAACTATTAATGATTTTGTAAAATTTTTATAACAACTTTTAAAAATTGCATAATTGTATCGTTAGAAAATAATTGCACGGATTTCATATTAGATTTATTTTTTTTAAATTTATTTTATTAATTTGTTTATTTTGTTACCAACTAATTTTTGTTATTTAGCATTATTTATATAATTCGATTTAAACAGTCAAATGTATAAACAGTTATCAGTAGGCTTAACAATTAAATTAAATTGAAGACAAAAGTTTTCAACAGGAACTTTAATATGAAACGACGCTACCATCGCCTAATTAAAATTAAAATGTTATATTAATATAAAATAAAATATAGTAATTATAAAATTAAAAGCTGCAAAATCAAATTAAAACTTAAGAAGTATGGGGCTAACTTTTTTTTATCATTTGACATATTTTATTAATTTATAATATAAAAATAAAGATTAATAATAATATTTTCTTAATAAATTGAATAATCTATTATTTGTATAATACAATGATTAAATTTTGCATTATAAAAATAATAAGCATTTTCAATATATAAAATACAATATATACAAAAATTTAAATTTAAATATATTTCAAATTATTTTATTAATTAATAAAATATCATTATTAATTTTTAGAAATTATATAAAATATATCAAACATTTAAAAAAGTTTTCCCAGTACTAATTTAATTTTAATTAATACTGGTAACCTATATTTACCGTGTTATAAATGGGAAAAGCTCCATTATATTACAAGGAATATGGTTGACCGGCAGTAAAATAGCAATTTGAAAACGTATTAATGGCATATAATGTTTGACATACAGTACAATGCATATATCCTTGATCGTGTAAATCGCAAATATTTAGAAAACTACTTAGCCGATTTTAGTCAAGTTTGTTTTAAAACATGCACAATTCTGTCACCGAACTTCTGGTTTAGGGAAATTTTAGCTAAATTGTTATTTTAATTATAAACCAAAAATAACGTTTTAAAATTTAATTACTCAATTTAGTTTATAGACAAATATATTTTTATAACAGGTAATAAAATTGATTGAATACGTGTATTTTTATTTGACTCAGAATGCTTTATTTAGTTGGAAAAATCATATAATATTGATTTTTAATTTTTGACTTTATAATTTAAATCTTAGTGCAATTTTTGAGTCAAAAATAATATTCAAAATTATAATTGTATTCTATCTGGAAAAAGCATTCTGAGTCAAATGGAAAAAGTTAAAATGCTTTAGCTTTAATAGTTTTCAAGTTATAGCGCACTTATAGGTGATTTATGTATTTTATCAAGTGAAACTTTTTTGTTTGATGAGATATCTCAAATCTGATATTATATTTGTAATCAACATGGTCGATTTAATAGGATTTCATGTATATATCGTATATATTACAACGTTGAATTTTTATACTTTGGTGACCTCTAGCGGGTAAACTATTTGCCCTGCGAACTTTTCACTCATACAAATGTTGTTTATCTTGATGTCCTCTATTTAATAAGCATGATAAATCAGACATGACAACTTGTTTATATACTTACAGTTATAAGGTATCATTTTTGGTGTTAGGAGTCACCATTAACTACATTGTTTAATGGTCAATGATTACACATAATATCAATAAAACCAAAATTGGTATAAAATTTATATAAACTAAAATTATTCAATTTTAAGAAATTACTTTTTAGATATTAGTTGTAGGTACAATTTGAATTGATAATTATTAAAATATCTTGAATGGTTTTCGAGTTATTAATTATATAATATTTTATATAATCTGGATACTATTTATAATAAAATAGGTTATAGGTCAAATATGTAAAAATAAAAATACACGTATTTAATCAATTTTATTACCTGTTATAAAAATATATTTGTCTATAAACTAAATTGAGTAATTAAATTTTAAAACGTTATTTTTGGTTTATAATTAAAATAACAATTTAGCTAAAATTTCCCTAAACCAGAAGTTCGGTGACAGAATTGTGCATGTTTTAAAACATACTTGACTAAAATCGGCTAAGTAGTTTTCTAAATATTTGCGGTTTACACGATCAAGGATATATGCTTTATACTGTATTTTAGATTGCGTTAATGGAATAGTGTAATTCAAAATTTGTCCGGTTGAATTTGTAAACACAACTAAAACTGTACCATTAAACACGCTGGCAGTTGTTTCTATTAATAATTGAATTAAATCAATTACAATTTATGTTAAAAGATAACAAGTACCAATATATTTGGAATATTACATACGCGCAGTAAATGACATTGAAATGTTGCGTATAACGCCACCATCAATTACGCAATAACTATTGCAATTTTTATTCGTCAATGTCGCACCGGCAATTGAAAAGCTTGTAATCAAATTATTACTTGGAGTACATAATTGATATGGGCATTGATCAGGTTTAATTCCGTGTATTATAACTACTAAAATTGTAATTGATAAAATTATTTTTAACATTATGTATGTATAAATATGCAGTCGTTATATATAAGTTAAAATAATTTAATAATATTTGGTTTATATATATTTTTTAATAAAAAATAATTGTGCTAAATATTTTAGTTGTACGTGACATAATTACAAATATATCAATTATTATTTTAGTAAACATTTATATTTTAATGTTAAATTTTTAAATATATTAATAGCTAATTATATTAAAATAAATTTTCACTACCTATACGTCATAATTTTTAAAATATATTAAAATGTATATATATTAAAATTATGTGTTAAAATAATACGTATAAAATTAAATTATTACATATATAAATATTATATTTAATTCTATTATTATATAAAGTTATGTATATGTAGCGTTCATGTATATAATTAATGTGTGTAATTATGTGAGTAGTAATATTATATTATAATTTTTTAAAGAGTATAACACGTACAATTTTCTTTTTACCCTAAAGCTTCATCTATAAGACGACCCATGCATAAGACGAATAGGTTAAAATCGATAAAATTTTAAAAGTAAAATATAACTATAGATAAGCCGAATCCATGTATAAGCCGAATATGATAAATCATAAAATACTTATATATTAAATTTTTATTATTTATTTAAATCTATTATATTTTGTTAATTTTATCTTGTGTTCAATAATTATTAAGTAATTTTAATTAGTAATTTAAAAATTTATATTAATTAAAGCAAGTTTTGTTTAATATCATTTGTCTAAATCAAATTTTATACCTTACATTATCATTATAAATTATATGTTAATAAAACATTACTATGTAAAATATGACTAAGGCAATATTTATTTCGTTTAGATTTGATTTAACAATACTTAGTTATAAATATTTTAAACAATTCAACAATATGTTCAAGAATTTATAATAATTTCATCTTAATGAATATACGGTACTAATTTTTTTTTATAAAGCTATTCTTTGTAATTTTAAATATTATTGATAATATATTGAGTTGCTTAAACTGTAGTTATTTGAAAAGATGCAGAACATTTGTGAAAATAATTTTTAATTAATAATTTAAATCTAGTTGCAATATATTTTTTGTAAACTGTAAATTTTTGTGTATAGTAATTCCATGTATAAGACGAACCCATGTATAAGACGAATATGATTTTACAGTTTTTTCAATAGATAAGACGCGTCTTATAGATGGAGCTTTAGGGTAATTAACCATGCTTTGGTATACAGTATGCAACATAAAAACGCAAATTAATCGCGAAATGTATAATGTATTTTTTGTCAACTCAATCGTAAAAATAGTAATAAATTAAAATGCTATGGCCTGTTTGAACATGCTTAATTTTAAGTCTCTTTTTGATTTAAAAGCAGTGTGTATCGGCAGTTATAATAACCGCCGGTTTTGTAGCTACCACTCGCACAGCCGTATGCTATGATTATTGAAACCCTTAATAACTGTAACACAATTTTGACAATCTATTTAATGTAATGAAGGATTTTAAATTAAAATAAATGGAACAAAATCTGATTGACGATTATATCCTAAATCAAATGACCAGAAATGAGCCAAAATATAATACTATGTACATTTTTATTTAAAATTTTCAATAAATTAATTTTTATAATAAAAAATAGCATGCCTCATTACACGATACTATTAATAATATTAAAAAAATATTACTAATAATAAAAATAATTATATCTAGATATTAAGTAAGCCTGATTAAAATTGAAACACCTTTATTTCAATGTTTTATTAATTGCAACGAATACACCCGACGACTGACAACCGATGACTGGACACAGACAGCTGATCTACCGCTGCTCGTCTGCTGGCCCTCACCGCGCGCTCCAATGGTTTGTATGTCTTCGACGACGGGTTGGATCTCTTGTACGACTCGTCTGAACGGAACGATCACTTCGAGCAGTCACTGAATGACTGGACGGATCATTTCGTGCAACAGTCGGTGCGGCTCTGACTCCGATTTAGTCAATTCCTCTATACCCGTGCATTCATTGATTAATTTATATTATAATAAATATGTTTATATTGAAGTTTTATAATTTAACAATGTTTGTAACTTAAATATATTTAATTAATACAGCATAAATATTTTATTTATAAATATTATATTATTAGCTATCGAGTTTGTCAAAAACTATTAAAATTATCTCTGCTATATTTACAATATTTTAATACTGGTATTTTTAAACTGTAGATTTGTATAATTTACTTTATTAATTATATGACTTAACATAATAATAACTATTTGAAAAAACTTTTTCTTAAGAATCTATTATTATTATTATAAATTTTGCATTAGAAAATTAGTTCAGTTTATTATAAATATTAATAATACAATTACAACGCATGTTTAAAAATTATACAGTAACTCAATCGTGAGAACTTTAATCGTTTGCAGCAAAATTGGCTTGTTGTCCAAATGAACATGCTTAATTTCTAAATTCTATTCACTGGTAATTATAAATTATATTATATATACGAATTGATTGAGCACAGGTTAAAATTTTTACTATTTATTATTATTTGCTAAATCTTTAAACATTTATGAATAATTGTTTATATAACGAAATAAAATTGATTTAATTACAAACTACTTTTATACGTGCTCTAAAGTCGTTTTATTTTTTATTCCAGTATTAAAAATATATATAAATAAAAATATTTTAATTTATATAATTATTTGTAATTAATATTATGTCAATTTATACACTTACTTTATTTAAATCATCCAATATATACAATTAACTATATACTGTTTAGAAACTGTAACTAATATTTAATTTTAGCAATTGTTTGCAATTTAAATAAAAAATTATTCAGTATAAATCAATGTTAATTCTAATGAAAAATAAATTTATTATAATAACCACAAGATAAATATAACAACTAAATAGAAACTGTAACTATTTAATAAAATTTTAAATAATAATATCAAATTATATAAAATATCATAATTGGTAGCAGCATTGCGCACATAAAACTTATCTTTCTAATTATTTTCACTTTAATTTTATTTTTTATTATAATTTTATTCTAAATAGTATACATTATAATCACCAGAAAACTGAATTTAGTGCACAATTAGTTAGCACGATAGTGTAAATATTTGAACTATAAATGCTCTAATATTGTCGAGCCAGTAGTTCAGAGTAGTGTTTCCATCTATAAGTTGTTATCTTAATAGCGATAATCGCAAGTCATTGCTAGAGTTCGACTCGTCGACAATGACGAGTGACCACCAGATGGCTCTCACGTTGACCCATCATAGGTCTCTCGTAACATTCGAGAATTCCCTGATTCTAGGGATTTCTCCCACTTCATAAACACATAAAAGACGCTGCATCTCGATGTAACAAATCAGTCTGTGCTTGGCTCTTGAGCTGAGCACATCTCTTCTAAACAATAAACTTATTGTGACGACCACTACTGTCTACGTTTTCTTCTACGACCAACACCTGTTGTGAAGTGCTTTTCATTGAGTTGCAAAATTCAGGTGTTGGCCACCATCTTCTTCACTCTTCGCTAACCCGCTTGTTTATAGCCGCCATTATGGGTCCGCCATTTTGTACATTGTTGGCGTGTGACCCCTCTATCGACTCGTCGCGTCACAGCCGTTTACATGTCTGAAACACATCTCGACCGTGGATTTCACAGTATTTTAAGAAAGAACTCAATTTCTTAAATTTCATTCATTTGCTGTTTAATCTGCTCCTGTTTAAATAAACATGTTTAATTTAAAAATTCAATTCTATTTTATTAGCGGCCGATATGTGTACGTCGCCAAAATAATTATAGAAGCGGTAGTCATTCTTTCCATTACATAAAGCGCTTTTAAAACTGTTATTGAATATTAATTACAGTATAATCTATTTTATTTAAAAAATTAAGCATTATATTTAATGGCCAGCATGTATCTATATTTTAGAGTATATACGCAATATATTTTTACTTATAGAAGATTAAACTTCTAAATAATTTATTTAATATATTTATCTTTATTTAATGAAGTTACGGTTTTTGACCATAATATTATATAATTTAATTATATTTTTGCTCAACTTTAATAAATATTCAATTATCTGTTTCTTACTAATAGGTTAAATTTAAACAAAAAAAGTGAAAATTGTCAAAAAATGGCAAAATTGCCTAACTTTGCATGTTTATAACTTTTGATTTAGCAATCCGATTTTGATAATTTTGGTCTTAAATTAAACTTTTATCTCTTTTTAACAAAAAATGTTTATAAATGCCTATTCTATCTACTATGGTTTAGTCAGGAGATATGGGGTCAGCAAACTTCCCATTATTTTATAGTCTATGACCTTTGGCCTTAAAAACCAATATGCATAAAAAACTACCTCGCTGGATGTACCAGATGCTTTTTATATCAATTAATTATCTTAATCCGTTTTAGAGATATCGTTACGAGAAAATGCTTAAAATTAATGAAAAATGCTTTTACATGCATTTATATAACACTTGAATTTAAAGTATGTATCAGTTTATTTTAAAAATTAAATTTGATTAGGATTTTAATTGTGAGGTGTATAAGCATAATAAGGTCGAGTTTTTAAGTTAAAACTTTATAATCAATAACTAAAAGTTTATTTATAAATGAAACATAAAACTGAATTATTGGTTATTAGATAGATTCAATGTATAGACTTAGTACAGTATGATTAAACTTGTAGATAACTAGTTTATTTATACAATCATTTGCTTAATATAATGCTGATTTCAACTCGTCTTATCGGTATTGTATTAATAAATATCTATTAATTTACAAAGTGCATGTATAAATTTCATAGACATAAACTGACGTCATGTGGCATTTTGTGACAATTTAAAATTATTTTGTACAGAATGACAATTATAATAATACTAAGCACATTAGTGGTATAATGGCATATCTAATTGTAAATTTAAATAAATAACTAAGAATTTTGAGGAACTAACTCCAAGCCTATTCTAAAAACATATTTACATTAATATATTGTTACAACATAAATTACAACGTGTTTGCTCTAAGGGGCGCCTAAGAAAAAAATGTTTAAAGTTTGAAAAGTCATAATACCTTAACATTAGAGTCGATATTTCGAAAAATCATATCTCGAAAACTAAACAAGATAAAGAAATTTTGTTGGAACAAAGCGCTGTGTAGAATTTGATTTAGAATCCAACTAGCATGGTTAGATTATTCAACTCAAAAAGTTTTAAGAATAGCAGTATTTCTTTGAATCATATTGTATGTGGTTGAGTTGGTTCCTGATACAAATGAGCAGGCCTAATTTCTACCTGCCGACATAACTACCATAGCTAATTCGCTACCGTAGCTTCGATTCCATAGCCAAATTTGCTTCTATAAGCAATGATACGATTGATCGATCGAAAGTACGATCGCTAATAACTGTAACTGAATTTTAATATTTTATTTTCTATGTCATAAAAGTTTAGCATTAAATTAACTGGCGCGAACTAACCCAAATAATTTACTAACCCAACTAACACAGATTGCTAATTTATTTTACACCCAAAGTAGTATCTAGCAAATTATTTTTTATAATGTTTTAATAATTAACCTTATACGTAAGATAAATAAAGTTTAGTTTGCAAATAATTCCTGTCAAAAATACTTTAATATATTTGATTTTACAAACGTTTATATTTGTATGTAAAATTATAAACAATAAACATGAAACAATATTTTTTTACTTTATTTTATAATTAGTTTAATAAAAAATAATATTTGAATTAATCATAAAACTTGCTAAATTTTATATTATTTATTGATGAATTTATTATAAACATGTTTTATACTTAAAATATGTTTATAATTTCAATATATATATTTAATTTAGCATGAATATTTTATTTCCATCTATTATTAGATCTCGTCTTTATCGAATATACAAATAACTATGCTATATTTAAATGTGTTATGACAGTGTTACACTGGTATTTGTAAACTGTAGATATTAATAAATAATATTATTAATTATATGAATTGATGCAATAAATGTTATTTGAACAAAGAAATAAAGGAAAATTTTATGAATAAAATTTTAAAAGTTATAAATATTGAAATAAATAATTAATAAGATGATGAATTTGTTGAACGTAAACATTGCTCGACCGTGAATTATACAGAATTTTTAGCGACAGGTCAATCGGGGGAATTTCAATTGTTTGCGGTTGAATCGGCTCTTGGTTCATGTAAACAGGCTTAATTTATAAATTCCATTTTGATATGTAGCGTCGGTATGTGTCCGCCGCTAGATTAACCACAGGAATAACCGCCGTAGCTGTGGGCATAGCTTCCATAGTAGGATGCGCTTTTGTAGGCAATGATTGATACCATTGCTAATAACTGTAACAATATTTTGATAATTAATTTGACATGTACTAAAAGTTTAACATTTTATTAAATGGCACGGAAAATAGTCGGAATGACACGACATTTTAATTATATGCATTTTACATTTTTATTATTTGTAATATTATAATACAGTATAATGATTTTTAAACGTAAACAACTGAATGATAGAAATTGTAGTAGAGTTCACTATTTTGTATCCTATAATTGGATGCTATATTTTAATTGTAATTTTGTGAATAAACTCGCGGATTTAAATGATCTCGGCAAATAAAAATTAAAATATTACATTGAATGTTGTTGATAATTGTTTTAAAACCATTATTATTTCTATTTTAAAATGTACGTATTTACATCTTAAAAAAATTTTAAGAATGTTCTTTTATGATTTTGTTATTTTGTTTAATAAATATATGACATATAATTTATTTAAAATTATAGATTTTTTCTTAATTAAGTACACTAATTACTCAATCAACATTTTCAAGCATTACTTTGGTTACATAGAATCAAATTAAAAATTAACAATTTACAAATAAAATTATTGTTTATTGAAAAAATAATATTAAAAACACAGAATAAAAGCTACATTTAAAATTAAGCGTAATGTTAATAAAAATTCACAATTTTTTTTATTGCAAAATTATTAAAAAAATAAAAGTAAACAGTTTTCGGTAACAAAAACAAATTTAAATTCAATTTATTCAAAGATGTCTTATAATTACATTAAAGTTTTATTATTAAAATATTTTTATAATCTAAATATGTTTTAATAATTTTGCTTAATTATTGTAACGTTAAATGCAATTAGCTCTTATATTTATTATTATAAGCTTACTAGTTTATTTATATATAATTGAATTCTAATATTATTTATAAACTGTAAAAATCAATAAATAATATTCTTAATTATATGACTTAATTTATTTTTTGTTATTTGAAGAATACTAGGATTACGTTAAATTTTAATTTATAAAATATAGACATTTTACCTTTATTCGTTAAAATAACCACAAACAAACAAGTGCTACACTGGTATTTATAAGCTGTATATATTTTGTAAAAATAATTATATGTTATTAATTATATTATTAATTATAAGAATTAAAGTAATAATTGTTGTTTGGGTAGAAGTTAAAATAGAAAAATTTTACTACTAAAATTTTAGCTGATATAAATTAACTTATTATAAATTTAGTATAAATATTAAATTTAATAATTGAATCGAAAGAGTCCAGAAAGCGATGCTACACTGCGCACGCTTAAACAAAAGGCCTTATCAGTGCGCCAAAACTTAGTGGTCTATTGTTTGATTGCTGTTTAAGATAAAAACATCATTTTCAATGAATAGTGCTTATAATTATTTATATTTTAAGTTAATGTTTTTTATTTTTTAACAAAAATATATTTAAATTATAAACTATTTTTTATAAAGTACAAGTTTACTAGTAATATTTATAAAAATTTGTAATTAATGCTAGCTATTTATACTAGTAATTATAAACTATAGTGATTAATAAAGTTATAAACTATCGTGATTAATCTAGTTATAAACTTTTGTGATTTTTATTAATAGTTATAAACTTTCGTGATTAATAAAGTTATAAACTAT
>JAQIXC010001975.1:0-12337 GCA_034697605.1 Metabelba pulverosa
AGGCCTCACACTCCTGTGCACTAAAACACATCGCACTGTTAGAGATCTACTGATAAGAAAATGGCGGGAAAAATCCAGCCCAAACCACTATAGACTACTAATGATAATTTATACAAAATTGGATTCTGCGTTAAGCAAGATGAGACAAGAAAATGTGCATGCCAAAAACGATATTTTCTACACCAACCGAGTTTTGTGTTTGTTATTATTATTTTGAGTTTTTGTCAGCATATTTTGCTATTAAATCATAATATAAACTCAAACTTGCTATTACAACTAGGTGATTTTTGTCATATTATTGGCATTCAATTGTTATTTAATCTAGCAGTTTGTATTTTAATTACAACATGCTTATGATTTCAGCTAATATTTTACTATAACTCTCGGAATGGAATAAAACCGACATTTCTCGCAATGTTTGAAGTGATGGCGGGTTAGCGACCGCCGGTTAGTATCGATTTAAATAACCATGAACAAATTTGCAAATTTATTAATAAATGTGATATTTTATTAAAATTTAGCAAGTTTAATTATATATCATTAACATTTATAGCAATGCTCTTTTATATTGTTTCATATTTGTTGTTGACGTCTCCATTAAAAGCGGTTTTGTTTGGATTACCAAATACAGTATTATTTGGTTCGCAATCCTATTATATAACAAGCATGATAACTAATATTGTTAAATATTTCTACTTGCTGTGTTATTATTTAAAGCTAAAATTGAAAAGCATAAATATTTTCTTAAACTGAAATTTGAGTAAAAGACGTTTAAACTTTAAAATTTTATTCAATGATTTAAATGCGATTTACGGCGAGATTTCGGAATACAATCACAGCTTTTGGTCGAAACTGTTGTTCGCTTTTTGGTTTAATTTTGGAGCGTTTTGTGTCTTTGCTTTAACTACAATCATATTTAAACCGTTTAATATTTACATAAAACTACTCCAAGCATATGGATTGATAATATTTAGCATGCTATTTCTCTTTGTTATATTTACGGCCCCATCAGTTACGGCCGAAGCAAATAAATCGTATAAATTATTAAATAAATTATATATTAATGGCAATAAACATGTTACAAAAAGACTGCATAAATTTCCATTAAGGAAGTTTAAGGTTTTGTATAAATAAATTTAATTACGTTATTAATTAATTAATATTTTATTTACTTAATTAGATGATAATATTTATGGAAAGATATAATAAAAACAAAATTGGATTTACGTGTTGGCAATTGTTTATATTTAATTCATTTAAATGTTACGAGTTAATGTTCATTATTTCAACTTAATTAATTTATTTATCAAACATAACCATTATCTTGTGCAATTATTATAGATTATTGCGGTATTAGCATTGTTCTTCTGCAAAACATTGAAAAGACTTCGAAAATTATTTATTTAATTCATATGTATAAGTTATATAGATAGTTTTTTAAATTAAAAATCTAAAAATATATAATTATTACTATGTACTCACATATTTTACAGCACTAATAAATTTTTAAAATGTGAATAATTAATTATGTTTTAATTTAAAAGTAAAATTTACAGCAATATGAACAAAACATCGAAAAAAAAATAATTTTTATATATCATATTTATACATTTTATTATATTATATATTAGCAAGGTTCGTCAAATTTGCAATTAAATTGCATTTTAGCTATTTGTCATTTTAGCTATAACTAATAGTTATCATTTGGAAATTTTTATGGGTTAATTAAGCACAATTATCATTTATAGTAAAACAGTAAACGCAATTCTAAATTTAGAAATATATGTAATAAATATAAATTCATATTATTATTCATGACTTTATTAAATTATATTGAATGTCAAAGCAATTATCTATATTAGATATAAAATATATTACTTGTATTAAAATTATACACGTTTATTTTATTGATTTTTTTGCATAACAAGAATACATAACTTTCTGAATATCGAAAATTTTTATTTTATAATTATTTTCTTGACTGCATAAATATTATGCTATAATGCTTCTTTAAAGTTATAGTCGAATAGCTAATAAACTGTATACTGGATATATACTGTATTATAAAAATATACATTGTTTATTCAAAATAATAATAATAACGTTAACAACGATGTTAATTAATTCTAACAAATGTTTATCAGACAACTATGTAATTAAAAATGCCAATGTAGATTTTTACAACATTGGCCTTTGCGTAAAACTTGATCAATCTAACAACTGTACAAGGCAAAAACGCGTATTTCTACATAAGCCAAGCGTTGTGTTTGCATTTATAATCTTAAATTTATTTCGACTTATGTATGTAATATGTAAGCATGGCGAAAATTCCCATATTTTGCTATACCTGGGTGATTTTAGTCATAAAATTGGCATTAAAGTGCTATATAATGTAACTGGTTGCGCAATATGTACAACATGTTTAATTTTTCAGCTAATATTTTATTATAACTACAGAATTGGTATAAAACCCACATTTATCGCAGTGTTTGAAATGATGGCGGGTTTGCGATCGCCTATCACTGTTTATAACCCCGAACAAATTCGAAAGTTTCTTAAAAAGTCTAATTATTTATTGAAGTTTAGCAAGATTAATTACATCGTAACTACGATTTCAATGCCATTCGTCTATCTTATAGCTTATATCTTGTTTACAAGTTTAAGAATTACAGTTTTATTCGGTGTAGTTAATAGTTTACTAATTGGATGGTTATGCTACTATATATTTGGCATTCTAAGCAATATTGTTATATATTTCTACTTGTTATGCTACTACTTAAAGCTTAAATTAAGAAGCATAAATATTTTGTTAAGGAAAAAATCAAAGAAAAAACGTTTAAACTTAAAAACTTTAACTAATAATTTGAATGCGATTTACGGCGAGATTTCGGAATACAATCACAGCTTTTGGTCGAAACTGTTGTTCGCCTTTTGGTTCAATTTGGGCGCCGTTTGTGTGTTTGGTTTTATCACGTTTATATTTAAACATTTCAATTTTTATTTGAAAATATTTATAGCATATGCAATGAAAACAATGAGCATGCTATTTCTTTTCGTTGTATTCACGGCTTCATCGGTCAACACCGAAGAGAATAAATCGTATAAAATACTCAATTCATTATATATTTATTCATTCGCCAATAATTCGAGTAAACATGCTAAAACATTATTTTATAAATTATTACTAAATAAGATTAAGGTATAGTATAAATACTATGTAAATTATAAACAGAAACATTTTATTTAGCCCGAATACAATTAGTACGTTTGATATATATTTAACAAGTTAAAATTAAGTAATTTCTATTTAAACATAATGTGATTTCAAATGTTTTTTCATTTTGCAATTTTCAACTTGCATTTAAACAATTAATAATTTCAGTGAGATAAAATATTAAGTTTATATATACTGTAGTAATATTTTATAAATAAAAATGTGCAATAAGTTTATTCTTGAATATTTTAATTTGTTAACTACAAACAAGTATAAAAGTGCTAAAATTTCCACATTAAGTTTAAACTAAATTTTCACTTAAAGATGAAAAATTTTTAAAAACATTTGACATCACTTCAAGTTTAAATAGAAATTACTCAATTTTAACTTGTTAAATATATATCAAACGTACTAATTGTATTCGGGCTAAAAAAATTCCTGATTATAAATACAATTTTAATAAATTATACACATTTTATATAGCTATTAACATTTATGGAAAGATACAATAAAAACAAAATTGGATTTTCATGTTGGAAATTATTTGTCATTAATACATTTAAAAGCTACGAGGTAATAGAATATAATATATTAAAATCTAAAATTAACATTTATTGTATAAAACATTTTTTCAGATTATTGCATATCTATCCTTGCTATTCTGTAAAACATTGAAAAGATTCAGAAAAGGTTTTAGCTAGGAAGTTTTATTAAATTACATAGTATTAAATTGTTTATTTTTTAAAGTTGCATAAAACATACTTTGTAGAAATGTTTTATTGCAATTTTGTGAACTTGTTACTGTATATGCGCCGAAATTTCGTGATATAAAACGAAATTTATTCACAAAACACGTTTTTGCCTAAAATAGAGAATTAATATAACAAAAATAGAATCTGTGTAAATTTTTACACATTAAAAAATAATTCCTAAATCACTTATAAGTAATGTTTGATATTTTGCGCACTTCTCTCGCCGCACATAACAGCGTTTGCATCGAAGTGTGCGTTTGGTTGCGACGGAAGTACCGATGCGTCGCAAACGCGAAGGTTTCGCACGTTTTTTACCCAAAGGTTGCGATCGACGACAACATTGGCTCTCTCGACAGCAGTCATACGGCGGCTGCCGGTCGACTCATAGAAGTTTATTATTTTAAAAATTTAATACTTTTAATCGCACTAAAACTTAACATGCCTATTAGTATAATAACATTATTTAATATTTAGATTAAATTTATAAAAGTATTAATTGTATTAAAAAATTGTTTAATTTATGCAATATAAAATTATGCTTTTAATGTTTTATATTATTCTTGACGAAATATAAAAAATGTTAAATAAAATAAAGTTATCAAGTATTTTAATTTGTATGCTACCAAATAATAATTATTAATTAATTATATAGATAATAAATAAAAAAAATTATTTACAAAAAAAAATTACAAATTTATAAAATCAATTCTCAATATGAATGTGACGGACGACAAGCTATTGCTGATAGGGTTTCAGAGTTTTCCGAATATAATAGATTTTATTCGAAACGTATTTTATGTTTGCATTTGTATTGTTATGTTTCGATTCATTGCTTGTTTTCTAAATTCGAATCAAAACAAACCATTCGATCGATTCATCAGTTTTTGTCGCAAATGAACGCAATTTTCGATTCAATTCAAACATTAATTCAAATATGAATTCAAATAATTATTTTGTTGAGAAACTAAATGTAAATTCGAGTAAATTGTTTGAAGTATTGAATCGATTGAATAGTTTGAGTGAATTATCGGAAAAAGTGTTGGAATTCGCGGAAAATGTTTTCACTTGTGATTCGAGTGATTCGAATGAATTGATTGCGAGTTTTGACACAAATTTGTGTCGAATTTCTGCCAAAACTCGTGAATCGAATGCAAACGACAAACGAGTCGTTCGTCGAGTGAATCGAAACGCAAACCAATCGACGAGTGATTCGACTGATTGTCGAAAACAATCACTAAATGGACGCGACTTTCGATGCGATGTATGTCTGAAAAGATTCGCAAAGAAATCGAATTTATTGAGACATAAAGGCATTCATTCGGTTATTAAGCCATTTGTTTGCAATCATTCGGATTGCGATAAACGCTTTAACATTAAAGAGAATTTGAGTGAACACTTGAGAAGACATTTAAATCAAAAGGACTTCGAATGCAATGAATGTTTGAAGCGATTCGTCGCTCAAAGGGATCTAAAGAGACACCAATTGAGTCACTCCGGAGTCAAAGCATTCGAATGCAATGAAAGCGATTGCGGGAAACGATTCAAACGGAAAAACAATTTGAATCGACATATACGGAGATGTCATCAAAACGCACGGCCTTTTCGCTGCGATTATAGCGAATGCGATAAACGGTTTGCGACGAAATCCGAGTTGACGTTACATCAGAAGTACGTTCACTCGAATCGTCGCGACTTTCGCTGCGATCACAACGACTGCGGAAAGACATTCAAAACTAAAGTACATCTGAATAGACATAAATGCATTCACTCCGAACTGAAGGCATTCGAATGCATTGAAAGCGAGTGCGAGACCCGATTCGCTCGCAAATACCAATTATCTCAACACATCCGGAGCTGTCATTCGAATGAAAGAGCATTTAACTGCGATTACGGCGAATGCGAAAAACGGTACAAAACCCGTTCGCATCTGAATAGTCATAAACGCATTCATACGTCGGTCGACAAAAACGTTTAACAAATGAGTGATTGAAACGCGAAATCTAATCGCTATTTGCGCTCAAATGTCATAAAAGTTTTTGATTTTATTATTTACTGCAAAACTATGTTTTTTTAAATCAAAATTTCATTTATTCGTCTCAAATCTATATTGTATTAATCTTATCGATATAATAATTTAACCTTGTTACTTCATATTAATCCAATAAAATTTTTAATATAGTTTATGTGTTTAATTAAATATTAAAAATGTGTTTTTAATTATTTGATTATTAAATTAATTTTTTGACTAAACAATAGCTATTGGATTAAAACTGTGTAATAAAACTGACTATAAAATTATTCAAATGTGTAATTATACTTTAAAATACTTTAAATGTAAAATTCAATGTTTATAATGTAATAATTTAAACATGTAACTTAACTTATTCATCATATAAAAATGCAGTTTGGATTTGTATATTTAATTAAATTAGATAAATGTGTATTTAATTATTTGTATTTTAGGTCGATTTTTATTCAATTATGCCGAAAGTTATTCAATTTTTATAATTTCGATAAAATAAAATATAATTTTTTCAAATTAATTATAATTAATGTTGAATGTTTATTTGGTTTGACGATAGGATAATTAAAGAATAAACTTTTGTATATATAATAAATTAAACGTAATTTGAATTATTTGATTAATTAGTGTATATTATTTAATACATGATACATATAATTTTGTTTTAAAAATAATTGTTGTATTTGTAAAAATATCTTTTACACATATATTTATTACAATTATCATTTCTTAATAAATAAATTATTTTATTAAATCAATAAATGTTTTTCTAATAACAATGGCTTAACAATATTTTATGAAGGAATATTGATTTATTATGTTTATTTTTTAAACTAAATTGATTAGGCAGATAAACTATGCGTAAAATTTTTGTAAATATCATAAACTCCTGCTGTTGTTAAGCTATAATTGTATTTTAAAAACATATAAATCAAACAAACAAATTTCTATAGAGAAGATATTAATTTCAAATGTTAGTGATATTAATAAAATTATTAATAAAATCTATTATGTTTATATACATAAATTATAGCTTTGTATTTAAAAAAACTACATTTTATACAAATTTCTTTAAAAAAGCATTCTTATTCTGTATATAGAATATACTAAGATTTTGTAATCTTATTTTAATAAAATGATAAATTAAGTATATTATAAAACATTGAAAATAATCTATTGTTGTTATTAATGTTATAAATTTGTTAAAAACAATTAATTGTATTGTAAAAATATATCAGTTGTCTTGAAAGCAGCTGTTAATATATAGCATAATAAATAAGTTATTTCTAAGCATTATTATTAACAAATAATATATTTACTTATTGAAATTAATTGAGAATATTCTCTAAAATGCTTTTCTTAAAAATATGGTTTAAGTATTTATTTAATTCAATATTTTTCACAATTTGTTTAATTATATGTTTGACAAAAATGTACAAAATATGTGAAATCTATTTCGCGTACAAAACGACGACTTCTATATCGACCGAAAATATTTCGATTATAACTCTTCCGGCGATTACTGTCTGTTTCGAGAAGAGAGACGTTTTGAGAGACGAGTATTCGAAACAGTTTTTCAATATTAAAAATAAAAGCAATATAACTCTGAATAATTTTGACATAAAACTAATTAATTATATTAATACTCATATTATTAAAAAGCAATTTGAAATGCTATATAACTATCATGAAATATTTAATTATTGCATAGTAATGCAACCCATAGAGTTGAGTAATTCTAAACTAACTAGTTATATTTTATGTGAAAATGTATCAACCATTCGGAGAGCAATTGATTTATACAGGTATATTTTGAAATATTGCTTATTTCAATTATATTTTTATTATAAGTTTAAAATATGTTTCTGTAATAATTTATTATTTAATTACAAAAATAGAATTTGTTACACAATATTGGCTCAGCACAAAGCGAGCATGGTAAACAATTACATGTAAAAAACAATTTAGAATTCTATGATTATTTCTTGGAAACACTTTATATGAATTTATTTGTAAACACGTCTCGAACTGTATTAATGTTAATTCATCCCAGAGAGAGGGTAATCAGAAATGTATATAAATATCTTTTTACACAGTTGCTAATAGATAAAACAAAAGAAAAATAGTTAAATAATTATTTCACTCTATTATACGACAAAATAATCATCAAATCATTGGCGAAACCGTATGAAACGGATTGTTTGGATTACAAACAAATCGGTTATAAATCGCGAATCGATTGCATCGATAAGTGCAGAATCGGTAGATATAACCGAATGTTTGCGAACCGATGGCCCGGAATCTACTTGACGTCAACGCCAGTAAATAAAACATTTATTAATGTTTTTACATATCTTCGTAATAATAAAAGTAATGATCATTTAATCGCAAATTATTGTCAAAATATTTGTTTGATACAAAATCAATGCACTGAAAAGTATTATCCGATTACATTGAGAAAATTTACAGAGAATATTAACGGCACTTATATAAGCATGATACCTTCGGGAAGACCCGCACAAGTTATACAGCATTTGCCGCAAATACTGTTCGAAGAGTTCATATCATATATCGCTAGTTATGTCAGTCTGTGGTTCGGCTTCTCTGTGGCTATGATCCCAAATACTTTATTCATGTGTTATCAATACTTTTAAATACTAATGTTATTTGCTAACAGAATTAATCTAAAATTTCAAATACAACCAAGATTATTATAAATTTAACAATTTAAGTTTATATTCAATGGTTCATTTATTAAAACTAATTGTAATATTTAGCTAGATATTTTATAGTCTTGATTGTGTCAATGAATAGCTCTAATTAATGCACATTTGCATAGTAATGAGTATTGATTACTTCATATGTTAAACATATATATTTTGTTATATAATTATCCTGTTTTATTATTAGAAAATATATATGCATTGTAGATTAATAAATATTTTGTTATAATTATTGTCTAACATTTAACTAATAAATAAATAAAGTTAGTTTTTAAATTATATTTTTATAATAATTATTAAGCAGGTTTAAACAATAAATTTTATTTAGTCTGTCAATGTAGATTTATAAAATATTATATTGAATGTTATAGAATATAATTTGATATCAATATTTGTATATTTAATTAACTATAGAGTAATAAAAACGTATATTTAATTAGCTTTACGTTCATTATACAAACGTTTGTCAACATTAAATTTGTAATTAATTCATCAATTAATTTATTCAATAACACATAATTATTACTTATTGTTTAAAACAAACAATAAATATTTATATAAATTCTTTATTAATAGTTGGGCAATAGTTGTCTTCTGTTTATTAATATAACGTACATTTTCCGGAATACTATTGAAATATTTAGTTTTATTTGTTTAAGTTTATTAATAGGATTGGATAATTGGAATAGTTTATTCAGGATATTAATAGATTAATTTTGCAAATATTTTACTTAATATTAATATTTATAAATACTGATATATTGATATAATACTTATTACTGTATATTTAAGTAACAGTAACAGTATAAGTAACATTAATTTAATTTTATACTGTAAATATATTAATATGACAAAAAAATAATGGCTTTAAATTACCCAAACCGCTGCTTGCCAAAATATTTAGCAAATAAATGTGCTATAACAAATATATATAAATCCGGTCTATGTGTGAATAAAGATATTCAAATCAATTGTACATGGCAAAGAACCAATTTTCTACATAAACCAAGTGTTATATTTGCGTATTTTATTTTCAATTTGTTTCGCCATATTTTTATATTGCTAGATAAGGATTCAAACTTGCTACTATACTTAGGCGACTTTAGTCATATTAGCATCAAATTAGTTTATAATGTTGCAATTTGCGCATTGATTGCAACATGTTTAAATTTACAACTAATATTTTACTACAACTACAGAAATGATATTAAACCGACATTTCTCGCGGTGTTTGAAATGATGGCGGGTTTGCGACCGCCGGTCAATATAGGTCTTAATAACTTTAAGCAAATCTGCAAATTGCAAAATAAGTATAACATATTATTAAAACTTACCAAGATTATTAATGTTTTATCAACAATTCTGGCAACTCTATTTTATCTTGTAGCTTGCATGTTGTTTACGAGTCCACTCAATACTGTGGTGTTTGGAATACCGAATAGTCTATCAATTGGTTTATTAGCCTACTATATATTTAGCATGCTTAGCAACGTTGTCACATATTTCTACTTGCTATGTTACTACTTAAAGATTAAATTGAAAAACATTAATAATTTATTTTATTTAAATTTTGGTAAAAAGCGTTTAAAAGTAAAAACTCTTATTAATGACTTGAATGCGATTTACGGCGAGATTTCGGAATACAATCACAGCTTTTGGTCGAAACTGTTGTTCGCCTTTTGGTTCAATTTGGGAGCGTTTTGTGTATTTACTCTAATTGTGATAATATTTAAACCGTTTAATATTTATTTGAAGTTGATGATATCATACGCATTATTAATAGTAAGCATGCTTTTTTTATTCGTAATATTTACGGCTTCATCAGTCAATGCCGAAGCGAACAAAGCGTATAAACTATTTATCGATTATACGTTCGTAATTATGCCAGTAATTGCAATAAATTAATTGTAATAAATTCACGCAAATTACCAAGGTTACAATTTAAGGTTCTGTATTTCTTTAAATTAATTCAACAGGAAGTTATATAATTAATTATATTTGTCAATAGATGTTAATATTTATTGAAAGATATAGTAAAAATTAAATAGGTTTCTCGTGTTGGAAATTATTCACAATTAACAAATTTGAATGTTACGAAGTAATAATTATTAATTATATTTATTACATAGCAATAATATAAAAGTATAATTTTTGTTTTAGATTATCGCATATTTGATTTTGTACTTTTGCAAAACATTTAAAAAATTGAGAAAGATATTTAGTTAATTAATACCAATTGAAGATTATTGCTACTATTTTATTATAAAATTCGAATAAATATCTGTACATTTGTCTAATTGTATGAATAAATTATAAATCGTAACTAGAATGCTATTTTTGTTTGTAATATTTACGGCCTCATCAGTAAATACCGAAGGGAACAATTCATACAAACTATTTCAATATGGCAATAAATGGATTTAAGGCTTCATGTTAAATGCAAAATTGTTACTCTTTATTCTATCATGCTGCACTTATTTTTGTCTAAACAGATACTAATATTTATTGAGAAATACAATAAACCAAAATTGGGGTTTCGTGTTGGAAGTTATTCAAAGTTGATAAATTCAAATGTTACAAGGCAATATAAAACAAAAAAAACTAATTATATTTAAATTAATACTTTGTTTATTTATTACATACTGTATAGTACTTACAATATTTACAAGTATTAAATATTGCTTAAATTTTTCATATAATTATTTATGTAAACCATAAGTACAACGACTGCTAATGACTACAAAATAATTATCTGTACGTTGCTTATTATATTTAATTTACACACCTACTTTGATCTAAATTAAGTAAAATTAATTGCATTGTTATTGTAGTTTTATAAATAACATAAAACATATAAATAACAATTAGTAATATAAACTTTATCATTTTATCAATGTAATAATGGTAAATAGCCACAATTTACCCATAATACCTGATAAGGTATTGCATCATACCCAGGTAGTTAACGGGGCCGGCAGTCATCTATTTCGATATGGATTATCGCTCTTTCCATTCGGACCAACAAAGAGACGCAAATTCTATAATCCGATACTAATCGCTACGACATTAGTGAGTAATTGCGTAAAGCTTTTGATCGCAATATCGGTCGACATATCCGACGCGAGAACACACGCATTAATCGGGGATTTTCAGCATTTCATGAGCGCCGGACAGCACATCGGCATCTCATCTCTGTTCTACGGCATAGTCGCGCTCGCCGTACAGGGCCTACACGTCTGGCACTATTGGAATGGCAGAGCGCCCACGTATCTGAGACTGTTCGAAATGATGTCGGGCGTTGTGTCGCCCAAATCGATTGGTAATACTGTACTAACTAGTTTATTTTATCTGGATTTTAAAAATTCCACTTGCTTAACAGCTACAGGAACAGGTGGAAATACTTTAGTTCATAAATATGTGGGGAATAAATTCATGTTTTAGGAGCAGTCGACTATCAGGCGGTTTTTAGATGGGGAAAAATTACCAGATTATAGCCACGCCATTAGCTATTTGAGCGCAATTGCGTTTGCACTGTTAAAGCTATTGGGGAAAAAATTCCCCAGCCATAAAGGCAGCAAATTTACTGCTTGCAACCGTTGGTGAATAATATCCCCACACTATTATT